>BQNB010029513.1:21385-55678 GCA_026074375.1 Tanacetum coccineum | reverse complement strand
TTTTTATAAAATATATAATTATTATTTACAATTATTTTTTATAAAATATATAATCGGTTCGTTTCGGCTAGGTCGGTCCGTTTTCTCGGTTCGTTTATATATATTATTTAAAATTATTTTTTATAAAATATATAATTATTATTTATAAAATATATAATCGGTCCGGTTTCTCGGTTCGTTCCGGTCGGTTCGTATAAAATTATAATTTAAAATTATTTTTTATAAAATATATAATTATTATTTACAATTATTTTTTATAAAATATATAATCGGTTCGTTTCGGCTGGGTCGGTCCGGTTTCTCGGTTCGTTCCGGTCGGTTCGTATATAATTATTATTTAAAATTATTTTTTATAAAATATATAATTATTATTTACAATTATTTTTTATAAAATATATAATCGTTTCGTTTCGGCTGGGTCGGTCCGGTTTCTCGGTTCGTTCCGGTCGGTTCGTATATAATTATTATTTAAAATTATTTTTTATAAAATATATAATTATTATTTACAATTATTTTTTATAAAATATATAATCGGTTCGTTTCGGCTGGGTCGGTCCGGTTTCTCGGTTCGTTTCGGCTGGGTCGGTCCGGTTTCTCGGTTCGTTCCGGTCGGTTCGTATATAATTATTATTTAAAATTATTTTTTATAAAATATATAATTATTATTTACAATTATTTTTTATAAAATATATAATCGGCTCGTTTCGGCTGGGTCGGTCCGGTTTCTCGGTTCGTTCCGGTCGGTTCGTAAAAAAATATATTATTTAAAATTATTTTTATAAAATATATAATTATTATTTACAATTTTTTTTATAAAATATATAATCGGTTCGTTTCGGCTGGGTCGGTCCGGTTTCTCGGTTCGTTCCGGTCGGTTCGTATATAATTATTATTTAAAATTATTTTTTATAAATAGGTACTCCGTATTTTTTATCAACAGATGAGTCAATATGGTATGGTTATACATTAGAGGTTCAACGGATGAGTCGATATGTTATGGTTATACATTAGACGTTCAACGGATGAGTCGATATGTTATGGTTATACATTAGAGGTTCAACGGATGAGTCGATATGTTATGGTTATACATTCGACGTTCAACGGATAATTCGAGATACTCCCACCAAATACTCCCGCCAAATACTCCCGCCAAAAACTTGCGCCAAATACTCCCGCCAAAAACTCTTTTATACCATAAAAGCAGATACTATCACAACCACAAACATATCACACACTCTTACCATCACAACCACAAAAAGATGGTGAAGATGGTGCCACATGAAGCTTTTGCGTGTAGTTGTGCAGAAGGAGATGTAGTTCTCCGACAATCGTATAAACCTGAGAGTTACGGTAAACTATACTATGCATGTCCAAAATCAAAGGTGAACAATCACATGTTTTTTATTTGTGTAATATATAAATATTCTGGTTAGTTGTTAAAAGAATTGATTTCTTTACTATTTAACAGCCTCCGAAACATTTTGGATGTGGATTTTTTTTATGGAAAGAGACCCGACTTCGTCAATTGATGAGTTCTCCTGGAGCTCCATCTGCAGGACCTTCAACACCTCCAAGCTATTCTTCAGGACCTTCAACACCTCCAAACTATTCTCCAGGATCTTCAAGAAATGCAGAGTGCTCAAACTGCAAGCACTTGCGTGGAAAGATAAGTGTACTCAAGGCAACAATGGATATGCATATGCATCCGGAACAACACACAGTTAATTCGGCTGCACTATTTCACGAAGTTCTTAATGAAATGGAAAAACTTGATTTGGAGTAGTTTGTCATTTGCAATGTGCAATGTAATTCGTATGATTTGGAGTAGTTTGTCATTTGCAATGTAATTCGTATGTTTTTTATTGTATGTGAAGACTTTGTTTAAACTTTTATGATATGAATGTGTTTATGTATAACGATATCACCTCGACATGCCAATGGTACAAACATGAACACACCTTAAAAACGTATCTATATTTTTTTGTTAAAATATACGGAATATCGTACCGAAACAAACCTAAAAACATAGTTTAATTAAAAGTCAACAAAGTCAAATCCCCGGCGACATGTCGCAGGGGAAACTGTCCTAAAAACCAGAAGCCCAATTTCGTAATATAAAAGCCCAAACAAATTGACACTATTAACCAATATTGTTAGTCAACATGGTATCCCCAGCGACATGTCGCTAGGGAAAAGTGTGTCCACGTCACTTTAAACGTAATTAACACTAACAAGTGAATTTAATTTTTTTTAATTAATAAGTGAATCCCCAGCGACATGTCGCCGGGGAAAAGTAAGCGGGGAAAATTCCCGCCACGTTTTACGTAGAAAGATTTGGTCAAAATTTAACGACATTATCCCCGGTGACATGTCGCCTGGGAAAACTTTCGAATTCTTTGACTAAAAAGTCTACGAGAATTGGTGCCACGTAGGACCCATTTTTGTAGTTTAGCGCATATTCCCCGACGACAAATGTCGCCGGAGAAAATACCGTCACATGTTCCTCTTTTTCTTGTAGTGTAAATTTTTTCAATCATCATTGATGGAAACCCCTAGTTAAAATTGAGGAATTAAGACACTTAATTAAGCGATTTTTTAATTGTGCACTATCCCCGGTGACAAGTCGCGGGGGAAAGTGTCCCTTATACTTTGACTTGTCAACGTATAAGGATTTTTTTTAAAGCCATCCCCGGCGACATGTCGCCGGGGAATACTGTTTATTTAAAAAAAACTGCATTTTTTAATACTATCCCCGACGACATGTCACGGGGGAATAGTCTGCATTTTTTTTAAAATGCAGCCTGCACAGCAGGCGATTTCCAGATTTTTTCCGGATTTTTTCCGGAAAAAATCTACCAAACATCAAAACCGGTACCAAAACCTGTCTAAACTCATCACAACTTGTATCAAAACACAATACAATATAACGGATCAACGCAATACAAATACATCACAACTTGTACCAAAATAAAGCTAAATCGTCCAAAATCCGAATAAGTCTACAAAACGTTGCTTCCTAGTCATAAACGGGGCTTACAAGTCAATATTCAACATGATAGGATAGGGAAACAAGTGTTTACATACAGGTCGCCAAGATGAACATAAAGTAACAATGTAGCATACTAACCCATATATAACACAACTAACTATCGCCATCGCCATCCTCATCCTCGTCCTCCTGATCGCCGGCACTCTCCTCGTCGTCCCTGCACCCGCCACTCCCGCTGGCACCACCAGAATGAAACTGTGAAAACATATCTGAGTACTTTGAGTCACTTTTGAAAAGACTCATCATGAAGTCCACCTTTTTGTGTAGGCTGCTGATCGTGCTTTCAGACGCGGGCGTACTTGGGCCGGCTGTGGCCCGTGCTGGCAATACCCTACCAACACCGGGAATGTGCCCTCACTGCTTACCCCTTCTAGCCAAGTAACACTAGAAACACAATTGGTTGTAGTGGTTGCATTTAAGATATATGTTTTTTAATCAAAAATTAACGTTACATCGAAAAAATTTACGAGTGTTTCGAGATGCACAAGACCCCTTGGTTCCGTGTATGAGAAGAAGTTATGTTTTTATATGGTCATTTCTAAGGTTTATTGTGATTGGTTCAATTAATATTCTTATAAGGCAACTTTATAAAGTTGCCGTTAAAAAAAATATTCTGACTAGCAAGAAACTAAACTAAAACGAAATGGTAGCACTAAAAAACTTGAACAGTATGGGTTTTTTAATTTTGGTTGGACAATAAATAAAAGGAAAAGAAACAAAAATATGATAAGGAAAGACATTGAAATAAAATAGACAAGTCACAAAGAGTCAAAAATACACATAATACAGATCATGGCATCCAATCAAATAATCTTTTATATAATAAAAGAATTACATTATTTCAGAGTTTTCTATCAAATCGAATCTTATGAATTAAAAAATTGGACTAATCAGATCGCTTGATTTTGCGACGTAGGCAAAATCGTGTGATCTGATTGGTCAATAAAAAGTCAAAATTGAATCAATTTGGTCAAAATTAAAAAAATTTGGTGGAGAAAAAAGACACATAAAAATATACGTGGCAAATTTGTAAAAACAAAAACTTGAAAAAAGATGAGGCAATTAATAAAACTTTAGTGGTTTAATTTTAAATAAATTATATGGAGTTAAGTATAAATTTATAAATTTACAAACTTTATTATAACTTTAAAAAATAAACAAAAAAACCCCTTAGACTTTATACCCCTGGACTTAATATTTAAAATACAATAAACGCAAACAATTCTTACTTCCAACAAAAATTTAACATTATTTAATCACATCCCAAATCTACCCGAAGACTTTTTAGTGGATTTTTCATTGTCGGCATAAAATCATGTTGTACAACCAAATAGAAAAACATCGAATCACATAAAATATCGTAAATAAATAAAAATGGTTTTTCAAGCTATTCAATGATGGGTTTGGAAGAAATTACATTTTCTTTTCTTTTGGTTAAATATGTACTAAAATTCTAACAATTGAATTTCTGAAAAAGAATTTATTTCATTGACATGTTTTCTAAGTGAAGTCAATGGTTCGAATATAACGAGTAGAAAATTAATCCCCTTGTGGCCTCGGCGGTTTACTTGAGCCGACTATGGGTTACCTGAAAGGGTTGTTTCGCTGAGATTAGTTGGCTCACAATATCGAGTACGAAAACAGGTAAATAAAAAAAACTAATTATCATACTACGTAATATATAAAAGATTTAATAAATCTAATCTTTTGATATGTTTCGATAATACTTTATACATAACTTATAAAACAGAAAAATAAAAATTGTATATATGTTTAAAAAAACAAAATGTCTAAGTCTCGTGCGTACACAGGCGTTAAAACTAGTGGTTATGAGTAATGATTCACATATATTAAGAGAATTGGTGGGTTCCTGAGCAAATATGTGTGTAACCACATTATGTCGGATCATATGTCAATATTAAAACTCTCATGTTCACATATCTTTTATATAATAAAAGAATTACATCATTTCAGAATTTTCTATCAAATTAAATCTTATATGAAAATAAATTAGACCAATCAGAATGCTTGATTTTGCCACGTAGGCAAAATCGCGAAACCTGATTGGTCAATAAAAAGTCAAAATTAAATTAATGTGGTCAAAAATTGAAAAAATATGATGGAGAAATCTGATGGAGAAATAAAACAGATAAAAATATATGTGTCAAATTTGTGAAAACAAAAACTTGAAAAAAGAGGAGATAATTAATAAAAAATTACGATTCTTATCATTTTGGAATCCTAAAAATATGTATTATTTGTTAAAAATATCAAACTTGCTGTTTGAATAAATTTTATAAAAAAGTTTTTATAAACTCCGTTTAATTAACGTATAACTCGTTTTTAACGTAACTTTTTCGTTATTAATCCGTTTGACAAGTTTCTTACCTTTTCGGAATCATCGTGAAATGTATTATCTTATAAAAATATAAAATGGATAAGTCTTATCCACGAATTTGGACAGAATGTTTGGTTGATTTTGTTAAGTCTATATATATCTTTGTTTTCATACTTTTCCACTTTTACATATAAACTATAAGTGTAAAAGTGTATTTCTTCCAACATAACTTTATTTTAGTGTTCTAATAACATGATTAAAAGTCCATAATCAATCTTAACTTGTCTTATGTATTTCTTTAACTTAAACCATATTATGAAACTATGAAAACCCTAATTAATACATAATCATTTTCATACTTAACCAAGTGTGTAAATCACTTGTGTGACTATTTTAACATGATGTCCTTAACATCATAAGATATAATAAAGTGTACATGATGATGACAACAAATAAAAACTTCTTTTTACATGTTATTAATCCTAAATGGTGATATAAGCTAAATAGAATAATCATATGCATAAAAATGAAAGTTATAAGAACATAAAGAGTTCAAATAGACCTTATGAGGTATGATGATGATGAGAAACAAATGCTAAACCCGTGTTTAGCCTTAAAACCCAAGCTTTCCATTTTAAAACCCTAGTTTCACTTTTCTTGATTAATACTTGAAAAAGGTTAGCCAATGTTTGGAAATACCTTAGAATGTCTTAGGATGGATGTGTATAGGTGTGTATGGGTTGTATAAAATTTTGTATGGATTTGTTTGGTGCTTGATTCTTGCCGTGGCCAAGTATAGAGCAAAAGGGAGTATTTGTGAATTTTTCTCTAAGTGTTTATGCATGTAAGAGTTAACCTTGCTAGTTACTTGTATATAAAATGTAATTCTAGTCAAAGTAACATAGTATGGCTCAAGGGATGGCTCATGGTATGGTCTTGGTCAAGGTATGGTAGGGATGGTGTGCTTTAAAGAAGCATGGTGTTCATTAAAGAGGTATGGTGTAGTATTTGACCAACTTGAAGAGTTTTGGATATATCTTGTGTATAATGCAAGAATTTCGGCATATATATGATGTAGATGATATATTTTGAGTAAATTTTATGTATTGGGTATAAAAGTGGGTATTTGTTGAGGCGTAAGAAAGAGATTTTTGGATATGCGCTAAACTGATTTATTTCGCGAAACGTAAACGTAACGTACCGACAAAAATAAAATAATAAAGAGTATTTATTTTATTACTTCAACAAAAATAAAATAATGTTTATATCGTTGGTAAAATGTTATCGTTTAAGTGGGTCAATCGTCTCGTAAAATAATATTTATAAATTTAAAACTCATATAAATATTATATAAATGATTCTAAAAATGTTTTGCCAAAAGTTTTATTTAAAACGAACCAACACTATTCATGTCAGGAAATAGTGTATAAAAATCATATTTCTCTTGTTTTATTCGTTAAGTGAAAGTTTTTTTTTTTTTTTAGCTTACGCGATTTAATTATGTGATGAGAATTAAAGTAAACGCGCACGAGAGAGAAAAAAAAATAAATAGTGAATTTAATCACGTCGTTCATTGATCAAAAATACGGATTGTTACAACATGTAGCAGGGGGAACTGTCCAAAAAACTAGAAGCCCAATTTCGTAATATAAAAGCCCAAACAAATTGACATTATTAACCAATATTGTTAGTCAACATGGTATCCCCAGCGACATGTCGCTAGGGAAAAGTGTGTCCATGTCACTTTAAACGTAATTAACACTAACAAGTGAATTTAAATTTTTTTTAATTAATAAGTGAATCCCCAGCGACATGTCGCCGGGGAAAAGTAAGCGGGAAAAATTCCCGCCACGTTTTACGTAGAAAGATTTGGTCAAAATTTAACGACATTATCCCCGGCGACATGTCGCCGGGGAAAACTTCCGAATTCTTTGACTAAAAAGTCTACGAGAATTGGTGCCACGTAGGACCCATTTTTGTTGTTTAGCGCATATTCCCCGGCGACAAATGTCGCCGGAGAAAATACCGTCACATGTTCCTTTCTTGTAGTGTAAATAACACTAGAAACACAATTGGTTGTACCGGTTACATTTAAGAAAATCTATGTTTTCTATATCAAAAAATAACACTACATCGAAACATTTTATAAGTGTCTCAAGACGCACAAAACCCACAGGACCCCTTGGTTCCGTGTATGAGAAGAAGTTATGTTTTTATATGGTCCTTTCTAAGGTTTATTGTGATTGGTTCAATTATTATTCTTATAAGACATATTATCAATGATAAATTATTTGATGTATTGCCCAATGACTAGCAAGAAACTAAACTAAAACGAAATGGTAGCACTAAAAAACTTGAACAGTATGGGTTTTTTAATTTTGGTTGGACAATAAATAAAAGGAAAAGAAACAAAAATATGATAAGGAAAGACATTGAAATAAAATAGACACGTCACAAAGAGTCAAAAATACACATAATACAGATCATGGCATCCAATCAAATAATTTCTTAAACGACAAAAACAAATGTGTTTTTTTCAATCATCATTGATGGAAAGACAATTATTATATATCATTTCTACTAAAAATAATTATACCCTTATACGAATTCAATTACTGGTTTACTATCAGGAGCACTAACGAGTTAGTAAGGTGGCAGTAAAGGTTGCTTTGTTGTCATGGTTCACTAATTCAATTTCCTAAAGTAAAGATCTTATGAATTCGTTCACAAACTTCGATATAATAAAAGGTGTTTCTTGATAGAAGTTTTAAGATGATACTCTCAGCCATGGGGCATGGTTCTTCCTGAATTATAATAGGTGATCAAGTTATGTATATTTGAGGCTTAACGATGCATTGCTCATTTTGCTCAAAAATTGTGTTATGTTTTTTACTGAGATTTTGAGAGAGTGACTTGTATCAACTAAAATAGAATTTTAAAGTTAACTTTGGCGAATTGAAAAGCCTATGGCAATAATGAATGATGGTCATACGTCTAGAGAAAAAAAATTTTTTAGCTCTTTTATATATGGGTATTCTAATATTATACAGTTACTATTATGATCTCTGATTTTTGTCAACTCAATTATCTAGTATTGTGTCAACTCAATCATCTACTATTACAGCAAGATCAACTTATTATTTACTCATTGAACCAACAAATATCGGATATACAAATATATTACTCACTGAACCAACAAACATCAAATATTTGGACTCCTATATCTAATAATTTACCTACGAACGCTTTAGCTTATACAATCATGCAAGTACAACAAATTATATAAGATAAAAATAATATAACATTTGACTATGGGATTTACCAAGGGAGGATGTTTGGAACAACCTATTGTCAAGTTTAATACGGATCTTTCCAGCTTGATCGTTTACGGAAACATCCAAGCTTGATAACATTCATTTATCTTACAGTGACATTGTAACACCCCCAAAAATCAGGACAACGCAGCGGAATGGTAACATTGGGGTGCTACTTCAGGGCACAAAACACAAGTCACGGAAAACGACCTTAAAATGGACGTTTTAAATAAAGTCATATTCTATTTAATAAAAGATCAGAGTTGCACAGGTTTCATTTATAATGTATTAGAAAACATTGTCAAAACGTTTGTCAAATAGTACTCAAGTTATTAAGCCTTCAAAAATATATATATCCGCGCGACTCGAATGCTCCCAATGCTCCACTAGCAAAATAGTAACCTGAAAATACATGCTAAAACGTCAACAATAATGTTGGTGAATTCATAGGTTTAAGTAAAAAGCAGTATTGAAATAATTTAAGAAATATTTCAGAAGAAAAGTAGCGTTACAACATTTAAAAGTGTTATTTCCGAAATCCATCCGAAATCCAAGTAGTGATTCAGTAAATCAAGAAGTATTTAAAAGTGGACCACAAGATCGAAGTAATGGTGGACTAAGTACATATTCCGAAGTCCAAAACAAGTAATGTAGACAAGAGAAACACATTCATCAAGTCTAAATATATATTATTGCACTAAGCTCATGACACCGAAACACGAAGCCTTATCTGATTTTTGCCCCAATCAGATATAGGATGCCTTGCCAACACCCTAAACCATCTTCTCGCAATGTTAAATGACCCGATCATACTAGTGACCCAAGGAAGGGTAGGGGGTTGTTTAGTCCCGATAGAGATCAATCCATACACAAACACTTTAGAGGATGCTCACTATAATAGCAATTAACGGTTTCATCGATTATAGGGAAATTCACGGCAATAAGGTAACTTAGGCATTATATAATCAGGGCAGAAGTATCTGGTTAGCATACACTTTGAAAAATACTTGTGCTCGTTTAGTTTCAAAACACTCATTGTCTAAAAATTCACGGTTTCATTATATAGGTATTTCTCTGATTCTCAAATCATGTCAGTAAACAAATAAATGCTTTAGTAAAAAATTAACCACTGTAATTGCGTACGTATTAGAAATAATGAGTTTACTGTACGTAAAACGGGGCCTGTATTCCCCCTCGCGGGTTTTATAAAACATTGAAAAGAATTGATCAATGCTGAGACTATGAACCTCACAAAAGTATTGATAGGGTAATTGTACTTGTAAAATATAGAGTTTGTAAAAGAGCATGTATTCCCCTCGCGGGTTTATAAATATTCAAAAGCGATTGAAATGCGAGGCTTCTTATGAAGTCACCTCGGTGAATGGAAAATTCAACAAGTAATTCACCAAAAGAAAAATGTGTCACGAAAGGACATCCGCAGAGGAGCAACCTAATCCTATTAGGTATGTATATGTACCGGTACTTGAATATATTCTTATAGTTGTTACATAGTTTACTATTGTTCCACGGCCTTATCATAATCTAAGAGTCATGACAATGATCTTCGAGGGTTAGGACTCTTTAAATCGTAAATCCAACAACTCGTCGATACGCCCATCTCGATAGAGGCTCTATTATGAAACTCCCTAGTATATAGTAATTCGATTACTCACTAATTATTCTATCTAGCTCACTCACCAAAAACTAAGGGTTTTGGTTTAAAATTCGTGTTTAATAAGCGTAATACGTTCTATAATGTACCGTTTTAGTAATAAAATACTGGCGTAGCTTGAGCGTTTTAAACCGATTTCGCGTTTCTTATGTCCATCTTTTCGTCCCATTAGGAAGAGTTACATAATTTGACATTTTCCATTATTTTGACCCTCTGTGTGAACAGTAAACTTTTACTGCTTCCACATCAGAGTGACTTTTTCTAAAAATCGTATTCTGTCGTCCGTAAACCCGGATTTTAAATGTGTATTTTATTCGTTTTTTAGCCTCCGTTTTTTAACGATTCTTTTCAAGGACTTCTGTTTTTTGAAAGTTCTATAAATTTTATGAGGTTTAAAAAAATATAACTTTCTGTTATGAATAGTAACTTTTATAAAAAAAGTTTATATAAAAGTATTAATTGTAGTTAAACTACGCGGAAATTTCATAAACTCGTTTCGTTTTTAATTGAAATTTTTCATAATTCTTATCCATTTTGTGTATCCTAAAATATGTATTATTTGTTTATTATTTAATAACATATCAAACTTGCTCGTTTGAATAAATTTTATAATAAGTTTTTATAAACTACGTTTAATTAACGTATAAAACTCGTTTTTAAGTACTTTTTCGTTATTAATCTGTTGACAAGTTTTTCTTACCTTTTTGGATTCATCGTTGAAATGTTACTTATCTTATAAAAATATTAAAATGGATAAGTCTTGTCCCGAATTTGGACAGAATGTTTGGTCTGATTTGTTAAGTCTATTTATATGCTTTGTTTCATACTTTTCCATCTTTTACATTAAATACTATAAGTGTAAAGTGTTATTTCTTCCAACATAAACTTTATTTTAGTGTTCTAAAACTTGATTAATAGTCCATAATCAATCTTAATTGTTTATGTATTTCTTTAACTTAACCTTACTATGAAACTATGAAAAACCCTATATTAATACTAATCATTTTCATACTTAACCAAGTGTGTAAATCCTTGTGTGACTATTTTCAACATGATGTCCTTAACATCATAAGATTTATTAATGTGTTACATGTGATGACAAACAAATAAAAACTTCTTTTTACATGGTTATTTAATCCTAATGGTGATATAAGCTAAATTAGAATCATCATTGCTTAAAAATGAAAGTTAATGTTATAAGTACATAAGAGTTCAATAGACCTTTTGAGGTATGTGATGATGAGAAAAAATTCTAAACCGTGTTTTGCCTTTAAAACCATGCTTTCCATTATTTAAAACCCTAGTTCACTTTTCTTGTTAATACTTGTAAAAGGTTAGCAATGTTTGGAAATAACTTAGAATGTTTAGGTGGATTGTGTATAGGTGTGTGATGGGGTTTTTATTAAAATAAAAATAATTTGTATGGATTTGTTGGTGCGTGAATTCTTGCCCGTGGCAAGTATAGAGCAAATGGGAGTTAGTATTTGTGATATTTTTCTCATTAGTGTTTTATGATATAAGAGTTTACCATGCTAGTTAACTTAGTATATAAATGTTAATTCTAGTCAAAGATAAAATAGTATGGCTCAGGGATGGACCTCTTGGTATGGTCTTGGTCACGGTATGCGGTTAGAGGATGGTGTGCTTTAAATGAGCATGGCGTTCATTTAAGAGGTATAGGTGTCAGGTATTGACCAACTTTGAAGAGTTATTGAGTTTTATAATTGTGTTTAATGAAAGAATTTCGGGCATCATATATATGATTGTAGATGACTATATTTTGAGTAAATTTTACTGTATTGGGGTATAAAAGTGGGTATTTGTTGAGTTTCTTTGCCCCTGGCGAGAAAAGTTTTGGTGGTTTTCGGCGATGCCTAAAACTGATTTATCGCGAAACGTAAAAGTTTTACGTAACGAAAAAAATAAAATATAAAGAGGGTGTGTGTTTTTTACTGTTTCAACAAAAATAATATTAATGTTTATATCGTTAGGTAAATTGTTATCGTTTAAGTGGGGTCAATCTCTTCGTCTCGTATATGTAATATTTATAAATTTATAAATCATTATATATATTATATTATTATAATTGGATCTAAAAATGTTTTTAGCCCAAAGTTTTTATTAAAAACGAAACCAACACTTTTTCATGTTAGGAAATAGTCGTAATAAAAATCATATTTCTCTCGAGTTTATTCGTTAAGTGAAAGTTTTTAGCTTACCAGACGATTTTAATTATGTGATGAGAATTAAAGAAACGCGCTTCACGGAGAGAGAAAAAAATAAATTGTGAAATTTAATAACGGTCAGTCATGATCAAAAATACGGATTGTTACACATACTTTTCCTCACCGCGCACGATGAAAGAAGTCCAGTCGTTAAATGGAAGTTAGTCCGGTTTGGAACGGTTCCTATCAAGTCAGCAGACAAGTCATCACCTTGTTTTCAAAGTCACTCAAGAATGTGCACGATGAAGGGAAGACTTCCGTTGGACGTACAGCAAGTAGAAGTAGAAGCTTTCACACAGATCTCAGCAGCACTATAGCAGAACTTCCCACGCTAGTCGCACACTCACCAAGGGGATGAGTTGTTTAGTACTTTATCCGCGACGCATGAGGCAATTAGGTCATATGGCTACTGACAGATAGGGGATCCATACAAACACCGGTATACTTCGTAAGATTAAGCACTCTAGGAAACGGAGATCACTTATAGCGCAATGGAGAAGTCGATCCCTTTACTTGTCGTTACCGTTTTTGCGCCAAAAGAACTGCGCAGATTATTTCAAAGGGATCAATAGTTGGTAATCACAGATCAAACCCATCAATACAAGTTAATATCTTAAACCTGATGCGTCGGGCGATTGCAAATGTGGAGCGTTGTTGATAGGGGAGATCAGCATTACATCTCTTATGACCTACGCACAGAGTGAAGGACAGACTACTGGCAGGATTTTTTCTATCGTAGAAAGATTAACGCAGATACTAGACGGCGTACTCCCCCAGAGTGAAGTAAAAACTCCAAGACCATGGACTCTTATTCACGGATGATCGTCGATGCGTGGAGGGTCGGGCGCAATGCCTCATCTTCACTAACCCGGAAAGGAACTGGAATTCCACTTACGCACTGCGCTTTGAATTCAAGCCACGAAACAACGAATGGCGGAGTACGATAGCACTAATGCAGGAATAGCCATTGCCTGCTGAATGGGCTGTACGATAACTAGATAGAAGCAAAAATTGTGGACTCCCGTTTGGTAGAGCCAACCATGTGTTTGGGCAAATATTGTGGCTAAAGAAGACATCATAGATTCAATACCTCGATATGACCAAGTCGCTAATCCAGGCTTTGATGATTCACCATTAGTCAAGTTCTCTAGACGGTGACAAACAAAAAGCTGGTGCCTTAAGTAACGATCGCAATCCACAAGCTTCATGACCTTTCAAAATAGCAGGTGGTTGGTCGCAAATCATGAGAACAAATCCATCTCGGAGATGGTAGATTATTACGGGTGATTTGAAGAGCAGGATCCTAAGTGGATGACCCCTAATCATCGATTCATTAACCACAGGGCACGCTCCACATCCTTGAACAAAAGGATGCCCGGCGACTACGCCGCACGGACGCAGACGTTCGGACTTCAAGTATCTGGTGTCCTACTATCGAGTATCCGTTCCTACAACCATGGCTCCGGATTGCATGGACCCTTTTCAGGCAGACTATTGTGCTCGCGAGATTACCATCGCGGCTTTTCTTGCCAGCATGCACTCAGGACCAACACGCCGGTTTCAGGTAGCTAGTGCTTTTCTGGTCTGGGTACTACTGGCACCCCATGCACTCGACAGTCGACGCGCGACATGATAAGGAATATGCTCATGATTGCAAAGTACATAGGACCAATCCCCGACCAACTTCAAATAGGAGCTAAACCCATAACTCCACATGGCCATTCCACAAATGGGTCGGTCTTGGTATTCGACTATCGCTGGCCCCTTCCCTGTTTTGCCTGGTGGGTGGATTGTGAAATTCATGTAATCGTGGCCATAGACTACTCCTTACTAAATGGTATCGAGGCGTAAGGTTTGGTCGAAAACATAATCACCAGGGAAATCAGGTTTAAACGATGTTTTGGGATAACATTTGTGTGTCGTTTTGGATTACCTTGGAAGAAATAGTTTGGGACAATGGGAAACAATTCTGTGATAAACCCGTTTCAAAGACTGGTGCGCCGAGATTAAGCATTACACAGCGTTTTTGCGTCGGTTATACACCTACAGACCAATGGTTTGGTTGACGCGCGCCAATCGAAGTTAATGCGAAGAATCAAAGCGCGTCTGGTATAGACATAAAGCAGGTGGGTAGAGGGAATTATCTACCCGTCTTGTGGGCACATCGAACAACAATAAAAGTTAGCACAAGGGAAACTCCCTTCTCTCTTGTCTATGGGACGGAAGCCGTACATTATACAGCCGAATTGGAAATGCTAATGTCCAACTATTGTACCGCGGAGGTTCAATATTCGCAACCAATGGGGACGACGAGCGACGTATAGGACCTGGGACATATTTAGAGGAAAGGCTGCGATCAAGCAGCCATACGTGAGGAAAAAGCAAAGTTGCAACATGAAAGGGTTACTATGACGCTCAAGTTCGAGGAACAGGTCTCATTTAGACCAGAGAGACTTCGTGTATCGTGCTAAACGACGCGCAAGCCATGCAGAAGAAAGCAGGAAAGCAGGGTACCCAAAGTGGGAAGGACCTAACGAGGGTTCGGACTGAAGCATTGGACAAGGTAGCATACAACGCTGCGTGACATCGTATGGGGGCGTGAGTTGCTCCGCACGTGTGGAATATTTACATTCTCCCAAAGAACTTGTATCTTTAGATGGACATGTGCTCCACTGGGTATTTGGTACTTATTTTTTTTTTAGAGACAAATGTTTTTCATTTTTTGCCAAGCTATAAGCAAATTCTGTACTTCTTACATGTCGCGTAAGTTTCTAGCTAAACTCCTGCGACATCAATTCACTTTTTCACTGCTTATATATGAGAGACCTATTTATGTATCAATATTGTTGTTACATTATTCTGTGCCCCTGACGCGGCGTGCTGCACCTTTTTAACCCCCACGATGGAAATAGGATGAGGTAATACCTATAAATGAACTCGTTTGGTAAGAGGGTTGCAAACCCATCAACATTGGATCATGAATCCTTGTTAAACACCTTTCTCTCAAGACGTTGGAGTAAGTTTAAATGCGCATTTTCCCCCGATGATGCGCAGCGTCAGCATCGCACCGTGCACTGTTAACAATTAGGACCACGTCAAAACCTTTTGATTCTTGATTTTGGTATTAAGCTCGGTACGCCCATGTAATTGTAATGTCACCCATACATGTAAACTTAGCATATTTGCCCGTTCGTAAACTTTGTAAGAACTAAGTCGCAACAAATTTGACAAATAGCACATCACAAACTGATGTCCTTCATGCAAAGGCAACTAATTATGCACAAACATATTGTCAACTTTTTTTAACATTATCGTGAGAGCGCGTACAATCGCACAAGTCAACTCAAACTCAATCAAAACAACCAGCATACTAATGGGTCCCAAAGGATAACTTTTACAACAAGGACATTGAGGTGATCTTATCACCCAAAACTGTGCAAACTACTCAAAAACGACTTATGTTTGCACAAGGAGATATGGCTACGGATGTGACAACGACGAGCACCTGAACTCCCAACTTGGTACGCAGCATCTACCAGCCTTTACCTCATGCTCCCCAGAAGGCCAGAAGAGTTCACTACTTTGGTGACTCAGTCTGCCCAGCTAACTCGGTACTCCTCAGAAAGGGGCGATCTGTGCGCTGCAACCAACACCGCATAATATTGCCTTGCCCTTTACCCCTTTTCTTCGCATGCCTTATGGCGTGGGCCTCTAAAGTCTCCTTCAACGGAATCTCCCTCTCAAGTGCAAAAGGATTCAGGATGTCACACGCGACGGGCATAGTAGCAAACATAGATAGGAACCTGCAGTTTTTGCGGCCTTCATTCCGGCTTTGAAGAAAGAAAGTAATCAAGCTGGCCCTCAGCGCACTCTTGTGGCGATGCTTGCCAAGGTTAACCCCGCTCATTATCACATCTATGGGCGGTGCGGTTCTAGTTTTGGTAGGGTTAATCCTGGTCACTTCTCGCTCCCAACTTAAGTTCCTGCATTATGAGGTAGGCTCTCAACAGTTTCATCGCCTCCCCACCCCGCCCCTCTTCATAGCCAAGCCAGTTAGCAAACATAAGCAAGACAGCCCAGCACAAGCTCCTCTTATTGCTTTATCATTATATCCTGGGCGGGTTGGCGGTACCTGTGCTTGGACAGGCACTGTCAGCAACTTTCTTTTCATGAAGTTCTCCTTGCTTCCGCCCTTCTACCACGTGCCAATGCACACTTCACAACATCCCAAAAGGATGCTTTGACTCCTGAGATTCCAAAAGTGCATCATGGCCTAAGCAAGCGCTGGGCCTATGGTTTATGAGCACCTGCGCTAGCAATAGCGGACAACATGTGGGGTTTAAAGCCTTCTCATCACTACCTCTTTACTGAGTTTTGCGTTAGTTTAAATTCTCCTCCCTGCTTCTCCATCAGACCTCTCACTCTTTTGGCGAAACGTTGCGGAGGGAAAAAATCATCCTACCCTCTTGCAAAATATTTGCATATAATGGTTGTTCGTACCCCCCTCCAAATACTTCTAATGCCAGTTCGAAGTGAGACGTAGTAGAGTCTCATGAGTGAAAGTGCACCAATTGCCCCTTGTAATCCGCTGAATCTGCGCGCTCCTGCCTCTACCTTGACAAGCGGGCCTTCAATTTTCTCTCTGTCTCGGGATAATGGTTCGGTGAATTTGACCTCTTGGAAGACTCGTTGCCTCAGCCATGCGCATCTGCATAAACTGTGTTTTGTTTCAAGAGTAGCAGGATTCTTCGTCCTGCTGTACCACTCTGGGCGTGCGTTTCACTAGAGTAAAACCTTGCTATCAGCTCGCTGTCACCAGCGCGGGGCCGGCATTGCTGCTCTGCACGCACAGTTTATGTTTGACCATATCAAACTCCTCTAATAAGTGTGAGATCCACTGGAATTACCCTCAAACCACCCTTTTGGCGACCAATCTGAGGGTGGGGGTGGGACTGTGCAGCATTGCTGTCACCGCGCGCAGAAGGAAGGAATAATGAGAGTGAAGGCAGTGAAAGAGGCAGAGGAATTATAGTGAAGTTTAGCATCAACACTGCGCGTCAAAATAGCAAACATCCAACCAATAATGAGGTTTCGATTAACTATTACTTTATCTTGATTTTGCCGATACCATCAACACTACGTACTGGACGGAAATAAAAGTAAATTACTTTACTTGGGGCGGGAGGAAGTTCTCGGTATCCTTCTTGGCAGCAAGTCAAGGCACGTGGGTGACGCATACGGGGTTCCTCCTCGGTCGATTGTACTCAAACCTATTGTAAGGACAAGACGCACCCTCTTGACGGGCCGCGCGCCGTCCATCACTGGTGTCTCCTCTTGCGTTTTGTAAACCCAGAATCATTCTTTCCCAGCCTCACTCTCTAGCCCCTGCGACCATCAGCATCCCCTCTGAAGAACCAACGCTTGTTGCTCTAGCCTTGGGGGATCCGCAGTTGACCTAGGTACAATGGGAGGGGTCATTGTGGATCTCCCATTTGTGGGTTATTGTGGGGGCTACGTCTACTTTATTAATGTTGCTAATACATCATGTACTCTCAACCTTTTGGTTTGCTCAAACCGAGTTCTTTGTGCGCTCTGCGGGACTTTTCCAAACAGCGCTGCCTCCCTCTCATCTCTTATAGGGCGCCCACCCCTCGGTCACCTAGTTGCTTGGGCTTACTCAATAATGAACACCACGCTTAAACAAATCCATCTCAGCGCAACACAAATCCGGAATATCAGAAAACAAAATGGGTTACATTAAGCTTAAATAAGAAAGAAGGCCGCTTACACTACCCTTAAACGAGGGTGAGAAGATAGGACAGAGCAACACACACCCCCGGCGGTCATCGCCTATAAACGTCAAGGAACTTTCCTCGTGGCTTTGGAAATAATTACGACTAAATGCCCATGTGGCATGTAAGGCTTTCGAGTATGCGTTGATAGGGATACGGTTTTCATTTATAAGTTCCGCTATCCCTCCACTACTATACGACCCGGGGGCGTGGTTAGTACAACGCTCATCCCTGCGGCAAATGACCCATGGGTATTTGGAAAATGCGAAGTCCAAGGGAACCAACGCATCATCTACCCAGAAGAACATCTCCCTCCAACGCCTCAGCGCATCTAATTTTTCGGTATAACAATGCAAACGCCCGGCGCGTTTATAAAACGATATCCATCCATTTGACCAAGAGGTGTGATAGAAGGCGCGGAACAAATGGACCGTGGGATGAATTTCCAATAGGCGGCAATTAACCTCAAAATTGGTTATTTTTGCCGCGCCTATGCACGGTGCAACTAGGGTAAATATGGGGAAGTCGATTAATGATTCAGGGACGGTTGCAATAAACAACGTCAGGGGCACACGTTTGATTGGCAACTTCAAGAAGACGTAGATGTATACCCAACCTTCCCCACTGGGAATCCGCTTACTGCAACTCGCAGCGGCACTAACGGCTGCAAGTGCGGATTGGGATGTAGTACTCAGATGTGAACTCACGAAGTTCCCTCATCTGTTTTTTTGATCTGATATACAATCAGTTAGTTGGCAACACCTATGATTTGTGAAGCACGGGTGTGGACTGCGCACACGCGCGTATTACCTGTGTCTGATTTTTGATGATTAATGGAAGCTTTATCAAATGGTTGGTCGGCAGAGATTTTTATTTTTTTACTGTGGCATTAACAGTGATTGAGAATGGAGGGGAACCATTATTTAGGGCAAGTTGTTACGGGACACGACGCCGGGTAATGAGTAAACCTGTGCCCGCCAGCACTTTGTCCTAATCGTGTGGTAGGGGTTTGTTTTGCATATGTATAAGCTATGTTCATGCTCTTCTCACGAATTACGAAGAGGCATTTTTTGCGACTCTAAGTTGACCAGGATTAATTGTTATGGGTGAGAAATTTCTTGTTTTCTTCTGCACGTTACGCATCCTAGGAATAGTTTAACCGTGACTTTTGGTAGTCTTAAGCATCTGCTTAAAGCGGTTTACCATTCAAGGCGCATACTTAGACTGGTGGGGGACATGCATGACGGTATAGTCCAACCTCGGGTCACGAACCCGACCCGCGAATAGTACTTATACCCAGCCCATGATGAATGGGCCATAGCGACATCAATATGGGTTTCCAAAGCCCGAATGGTACTGCCTATGGAGACGCCCATGACATATGGGCTATCACGACAAGGATTTAGGCCCATGAGGCCTAACTAGCGCACACGTGCGCAAGTATTTATAACACCCGTTACGAACGAAGGTCAGTCATAATCATGAGGGGGGCCCATAGTTTTACAAATAAAATAATGGTTTGGGGCTTTCTCGGGTTACTAACCTAAATAATAGGACACAAAGCCCAGTAGGGTTTGGTGAGTTATATAAAAAGTGCACTCGCTCTCATCCTAACGGTACGCTCTTCCATAACCACTAACATTCTACTGAAACCCTTCAACCGATTTACTTACTCTCAACGCCGAAGGAGGATAATCGTAGAAAGACAATCCCGGTTTAGCCTAAACGGTGCTTTGTTTTCCTTATGTGGCAGTGTTCTCATATTATCAAGACTTATTTGATTTACAGGAACCGGAGCCTTAACAGAATCCGTTAGTACACCTAATTGACCTATTCAAGGATCGTCCAACTTTTTGTATCAACACTAGTTATTCATAGTACCTAAGTCTTATTCGGGCCCTATATACTTAATTAGTTGCTACGGACTTGTCCATGACGCATTTTCACTCTTTGATTTATTTTGTTGATTCATTCACTCAAGGTGAGTTCATAGCCACACATTTTCTCTTTTAATGGTTTTCATAAACTGTTTTCGGGGTGAGAATACGTGCTTATTTTACTACATAAACTTATTGATTGCTATACATAAGCGTTACCTGACTATTATACTAAAGCTCTTTACTTGTTTACTACATGATTTGAGTTCATGAGAATACCTATATTTGAAACCTGTGTGTTTTGTTTGATGTTTGAATTGTGGAAACTGATTGTTTTACTTTGGACACAATGTGTTTTCAAATTGTGTATGCTATCCAGATTTACTGCCTGAATGTTATTGCTATGAGCCAACGAATCGGGGGATATCCCTGTTATAATTACGAACTTGGGTGCAATTCCCTTATAATTACAAATACTGGTGCAAATCCCTTATAATTACGAACTTGCGTGCAATTCCCTTAAAATTGCGAATACTGGTGCAAATCCCTTATAATTACGAACTTGGGTGCAATTCCCTTATAATTACAAATACGGCTTCGATGTCATGAGCTTAGTGCAATAATATATAATTAGACTTGGTGAATTTGTTTCTCTTGTCTACCTTACTTGTTTTGGACTTCGGAATACGTACTTAGTCCACCATTACTTAAATCTTGTGGACCACCACTAAACTGTTTGATTACATTAACATTTCTTGATTTATTAAATCACTACTTGGATTTCGGAACTGATACTTTTAAATGCTGTAACGCTACTTTTCTTCTGAAATATTTCTTAAATTATTTCAATACTGCTTTTACTTAAACCTATGAATTCACCAACATTATTGTTGACGTTTTAGCATGTATTTTCTCAGGTTATCATTTTGCTAGTGGAGCATTGGGAGCATTGGTGTAGCGCGGATATATTTTTGAACGCTTAATAATTTGAGTACCATTAAATAAACATTTTGACAATGTTTTCTAATACATTACAAGTGAGACCTGTGTAACTCTGACATTTTGACTAAATTGAATGTGACATTTTATAAAACGTCTCTTTTGAGGTCGTTTTCTGTGACTTGTGTTTTGTGCCCTGAAGTAGCACCCCAATGTTACTATTCCGCTGCATTACCAGATTTTTGGGGTGTTACAATAATAGTAATGTAGCTTAGGTGATAGTGATCTTGTTATGATGATTTGGCCTTTTCATTTGTTTAATGGAAATTTTAGGAGGAAATGTATAAATGACACTGCAAGAAACATATTCATTCAAGTACTTGTCTTTGGTTATGTGTATGGTATGTTTGGTTTAGCATTTGAGTGCTTATTTTTGGTTTTGTATATGGTATGTTAGTATGGTCTGGTTGATTAGGAGGAAATGTGAATGAAAAGTTTGTTAGTATGTATTGACAAACTTAAAAAATGATAAAGAAAATGGTGAAAGATTACTTCATTTCACTAGTGACAAAGATTACATGACTTGGTATTTATACAAGAAGAAGTCAAACTAAAAGTCAAATAAGCTAACTACTCTGCTAATTAAATTATATAACTAGATTGTAATAAAAGCTGCACTGAACTACACTGAAATAGAGTATTATTAAGTAGAACTTTTATCTTTTGTGGACTAATTACTCTGTTAACACTTTGCATTGTCTTTTACATTCTATTAATGAGTGTTTGGATGACTTGGTATTTATACAAAAATAAGTCAAACTAAAAGTCAAGTAAGCAAACTAAGACAAACTAAAATGATAAAGTTGATTATATTCACCATTCATCTAGTGCTAACATGTTATTGAGCTGAGCTAGTCCTAAGCAACCATGAAGAAAATACACTGATTGACTACATTTCCCTCATAAAGACACCTTACCTGAAATCACAAATAACCTATATATATGATTTAGAGGCTCTTTCATGAGGGCATCATCACAACCAAGGTGAAAAACTCACGTTCCGTCAAAGCTCCCAGGTTACTCCATACATCGTACCATACATTTGTGTTCTTACCATTTCCAATCACTTTTACTATTTTATCTTCAACTTTAGGCTTAAGAGGCTTATCGGGTTCTTAACGGGCCCTATAAGCCCAATAAGCTTAAATAAGCTCATCCGAGCTTATTTATAAGCGGACAACAGCTTATGTAGCTTATTGGAGTTAATAAAACCAAATGCCACTTGTTAGAACTTATTTGGATTTAAAATGCGATTTTTAAAAGTTAAGGGACTAAAAGTGTCAATTTGTAAACTTGAGGGTTAAATCTGTCAAAAACTGTTTTATAAAGCCCATGGGTTGTTTTTGTCAATTCTGAAACATAAAGGGCTGTTTTGAGAACATAAGGACTTAAAGTGTAATTGTTGTAAAGCTGAAGGACTAAAAGTATAAACGTGAAAACCTAGGGGTTTAAAATGTAAACATTATATATTCATAAACATAGGGACTGTTTTTGTAAATATAGAAAACCTAAGGGTATTTTACAAACAAAAGTGATTTTTCTAAATACTTAACATATCGTACAAGTTATAATATTTATCGGATATTATACAAATTGAAACACGACTTAATAAATATGAATATTTATTAATAACGCTTATATATATACTTTAACGTGTGCAATCGTATACCTTCCCAAAAGCCGTCAAGTAAAGACAAATACAATAAACATGTGCACCACCACATAAGTGATTACAAGTATATATATAACCATATTATTTATTTCAGTTTTATGGCATTAAGTCGTTAGCCTAAAATAGTAGACTAAGACTGGCCCTATTTACTTACGTACTTGACGGTGTGATCCATTTTCCATACTTGGATATATTTATCATTCGCAGAGGACTACCTACTAAGGTGAGTTCATAGCCCTTATTGTTTTATAATTATTAATTCTGATTTACAGCTGTGGGACGGTGAGGAGTGAGAAACAAGGAGAAACATGCTTTATTTTACAAATTGGACGCAAAGTGTATTCAAAGTTAAGTAAAGTGTACTTTTTTATACTTTATGCTGACGTGTTTGCCTAATGTAGCGATACCCACTGAGCACATTATCATGAAGTGTCTAAATTAATAGATTGTAAGCGGCAAATGTTTTATATTAAATAGTTCTATTGGGAATTGAAATCCCCTTGCGGCTGTGAGAAGTAAGTAGCGCTCCTCCACTGTGCCGGTTGTTTGTCGGACAACAAAACTATACCATGTGGATTTGGGATGTGCGGGTTTTGAGATCATCTTTCAACGGGCAATGCTGTTGGCATAGTGGCAATTTATTGCTTCATACATGTCAAGCTTTTCCAGTGTCATGAGTGTTAGGACAAAACGTACATTACTTTTATGATGTTTGCATCTGTTGCTTAATCATACACTTGGAAATCTTGCGGTCCTACAATTGATTTACATAAACCTATGAATTCACCAACTTTATGTTGACGTTTTAAGCATGTTTTTCTCATGTCAATAAGGCACGAGGTGCCTAGATACATTGGGGGTCACTCTTTGGAGAGAGTCAATACTAAAGATTTGGGTCGTATTACATTTTGGGAACATTTGTTATAAACCGAAATCTTTACTTATATTGTCGGAACATATTTGAAGCAATAATGAGCTTTGTGCTTACTGTATTGAACAAGGTATTTTGTTAACTAATGGTCTTTTTAAAAATGACGAGTTTATTGGTCGTTCTCTTATCTGGTGCTATAGGATACTATGAGTAACGCCCTCAGATATTCAACATTCCGTTGCTACCCAGATTTAGGGGTGTTACAGCTGTATCTTTTAATATAACGAGGCATGCAGACCCATGCGTTGCACACGGGTTATGTCAATTTTTTTCGCATAGAGTGCGTATAATGGTTGCTTGCACTTCAGTCGTTCTTTGTAAAATGCATCTGCTGTTGATTTGATGGGTTATGTACCATACTATTGTTAGTGGGGTATTTGAGTTTGACCGCGCTGAACGTCTTGGATGTCACTGTTTAACATCCTCGTCGGTCCCCCCGCTCGGGTAGACGGGTAGCTAGTGTTGGGTCCTCGTAACTAGTGGTCTACGGTCCCGTCCACCCCGTGTTTTTGTTATAACGGTTGTGAGCGATTTGAAGGTGGGGGTTTCGTCGGTCATGTTTGGGGGGTCAGTAAAGTACGTCACCCTGGGGCTTGGTTAGAGTCCCTATGTTACAGCGCATTTTGGGGCGCTTGTCACTCTCAGGTCGTTTGTACTAAGCTAACCATTAGGTTCGGTGGTTGTTATCGAAACGCCTGCTCCTGAGTTGTTGGGCGGTGGGGTTTATTCATTATAAATTCATTTCTGAGGGCTATTTTGTTTTGGTATGTGCTGTTTTGTGTGCTTAATGGGTGTGTTTCCATTGATCGAGAGTGTGGCGTTGGGGGTTGGTGGAGGTTTTCTGAGTTCCGGGGATTATCTTTGTTTTTGAGTAATTTGCGCATTTATCTATATAGTCGTATTTGTTAGTGTAAACATCATTTTGTCACCATTTTAGTTATAAGGTTAAGCTTTTCTAAACCGAAGAATCGTATTAGCGAGAAGTTTGAAAAGTATATGGCGGCCCTTTACGTTGTGCATTGAGTGTCTCTAACATCAAAATCATTCTAAAAGATCTTAATATACTTTCCAAGCAAGCGTATGCAAGTTGGTTCATTCAAACAAAGGCATCTAATATATATGCCTTTTGACCTTTTTAAAAATGACACGTTTAGTGGTCGTTCTCATATCTTGTGCTATTGATCTATGAAGTAACGCCCTCGGATATTCATCATTCTGCTGCTACCCAGATTTGGTGGTGTTACAGATTGGTATCTAGAGCCAAGGTTATAGAGAACCAGGTCAAAAGTTTCGTCTGGACTATAACCATTTTCAAACACTGCATCTAAAAATGGGGTTTGCACGGGACATACATACATTACTTGTTTGCATCTAATATATATGCTTACATGACATACACTGTTTTAGCATTAGTAGTTTACTAAGTGCTTGCATGATTGATATACGCGTATATAAATTATACTACGTATATTACTATAAGAGTCTTATAGTTAATACTTATATAAGTTATTTTATTGTTTCTGCAGACATGTCTTCTGCATCATCTGCGGTTACCTACACTTCCGTCTACACCGATTCCGAGCCAGGCAGAGTCTTCTGGGGAGCCGATGAGGAGATATCTGATGGAGGTTCTCCACGAGTCATCGTATACGGATACGATGGACTCCCTATGCAGCCGGTAGCCCCACCATCACCGGATTACATACCAGGCCCTGAGGAGCCACAGACACCACTAGTACCACAAGACGAGGATGAGCGTGAGCCTAAGTTCATACCGCCACATGATCCTGACTACGTGCCAGAGCCTATATACCCTGAGTATATACCATTGGAGGATGAGCATGAGTTTCCGGCTGAGGAGCAGCCATTACCTCCTGTTGTTTCACCTACTACTGAGTCACCAAGATATGTTGTTGAGTCGGATCTAGAAGAGGATCCAGAGGTATATGAGGATGATGAGACCGAGGATGGTTCGGTTGACTATCTTGTGGTATATCATATATCATAACACGGGGTCAATTCTTGGACTTGGCTAGTTTCTAGAGAGAGAAACACATGAGAGAGATTTTCTAGTAAGAGGAAATGTGTTTAATAAGTAAAGTGAAAAATGACTAGCTTGCCTCTTCCAAAGTTGGAAGAGGCTGTAGGAACCCGATTTACACTTTCACTTCTTATTACGAACCACGAATCGAACCAAGAAAAGAGATAAAGAAAGATTGAGTTGTTTTAGAGAGAGAAAGAAGAGAGAGGTTAGAGAGAATGAGAAAAAGAAGATTTTTATATATTGAAACAACTAACTTTTCCAAGTGGAAAAGTTCCTTATATACCCCGACACTTAAAACTGATGCGCGGGATATTTAACTAGGATGCACGGCCCCATCTGCACATTCATCACCACCACCTGTGCCATCACCATTACTACCATCATCTGGGTGTCCAACCTAAATCTAGACACTCAGGGTAGCCTCCACTCAGGCCCTTGTTGATGCGGTTACTGAATTTACAACACCTTACTACCACTATACTACCATCTCTATACTCATTCCACCACTGTTGGGACCGTAGGGTATGATATTCTTGAGTTTCGAGCTGCCACCTCGTAAAAGTAGGTCGTGTTGTCTACTCTAGCTCCTTGGCATAGGTTAGGGTGAGTTTTCTACTGCTAGAACCCTTACTCAGGGGTCGAGGGGTAGACTATGGGTTTGTCAGTACCATAGATGCCTGGAAGCGAGGACGGACTGGGGAATTAGAGAGGTTGGGTTATGGTAGTATGGATTCTTGGGTCTGATCAGCAGTGGCATGTCCTTAAGGTAGACCTATGACCCTTGGAGAGAGGTCGAAATACTAGGGTTATAGAGCTTGCTGAGCTCTAATGGAGCATGGATATACAAGGGGCTTTATTTTGCTTAAATAGAGGATGGCTTAGGTGGTAGAGACTCGTATATCAAGCGGGTTCGGACTTACTTATGGGGATTAGGGTTGACTCTCGTGAGACAGAGTATCTTTATTGTGAAAGCGGAGGCCTATGCTTCTCGAGAGGGATTAGGATCAATCGGATAGGATTAAGTCAGGCAGTCCATCATGAGCTTCAGACCCACCATGACCATGTGTATGTACACGAGACCCAAATCCAGGCACATCAGACATATCTACAGCTGTAGTGTACTCTTATTCAGACACAACACCAGGTAGATGAGACTCGCTCTCAAGATTACAGCAGGGGGTGCTTGGGAAGTTGGCAGAGCTTTGAGAGACTAACCATAAGTAAGTCATCAGGAAACAGATGGCAAAGGACTCTCCGAGTGATGAGGACCATGAGGCGAGAGACGGAGTGACATCGCAGGCCGAGGTTTTAGCACTGCGTGGAGCAACAGAGGAGATCTAGCAACCAGGACAGATGTTAGGAGTTTCCAGATGCTCCAGGATGCTTATATGAGTTATGGATAGTCACATCTAGTAGTTTATGTCATTTTACTTTGCTAGACAGTTGTTCAGGCATGTTAAGTATTAGGGGTTCTCCCCGCTAGCATAGCCTTTTGATTGTTATATTGTTATTTATGTCCAAAAAATTTTTCATGTAAAAATTTTCCAAGCTATGAATGAATATTGATTGTGTTATGTTGTACTTATACCTCTCTTGTGTTTGTGTCTCAACTGAAATTTGTTGTATATCTCGTACAGACTTATGACCTCAGTTTTGTCTCTTGTGATTTAGTCGATCATGGCAATGTGAACAAGACGAGAACCGAAAATACCCTCCTAACAACACCCAACCCAAAACAACATGACTCCAGAATCCGTTCAAGCTATGATTGATCAAGCTCTTCTACGAAACTCCACCAATGGAGACGGAAGCCACAGTTCACACGGGATAACGAATGATAGTGGTGCAAACTGTGGCCCTTGTTTCTACGTGACTTTCATGAAATGTCAACATTTGAACTTTAAAGGAACTGAGGGCGTCGGTTGGTTTATACTCGGTGGATTGAAAGATGGAGTCAGTCTTTTATATCATAGTGTTGTGATATAGAAAATCAGGTTAATTTTGCCACCTGCACTCTGGTAGGTGCTACTCCTGACTTGTGGATATGCCAGAAGAACCTTAGGTCCCGAGAGCATATGTAATGACTTGGGAAGTACTCAAGAAGAAGATGACGGATAAGTATTGTTCGCAGGGTGAAATGATGAAATCAAGAAACTAGAAATCGAGTTATGGAACCTAACGGTCAAAGGGAACGATGTTCCAACATAAGTGAACGATTCCAAGAGCTATACCCTGATATGTCCAAGTTTGTTGCTAATGAAAACTATAGAAGGTCGACAAGGACATTAGTGATTATCTTAATATAACATTATGGATAATTTTGTCAGTGTGTCAGACCTTAAGACGTTGGATGAGACGATTGAGGTTGAAAACGACTTGAATTGGATAAGTAATACCTCCGCCTCCTAAGCGGAAAGCAGGACTAACGAAACAATAAAGGTAAGGCTGATTGAGTCATCTAAGAAACAACCATGGCCATATAATCAAACCACCCTCCAAACAGGCAAAATGGCAACAAGGTCTAACATGTATGGGGACGGGTGGAAAGGAAAACCCAAATGGGGAAACTTGCCAAGTGCACCATGTGCCATTTTCAATCACAATGGACCGTGTTGTACTCAGAAATTTCCACAAAATGTACCAAGGTAGCGGCACTGTGCCCGCGACTGCAAAAGGTTCTAGCTTACACAAATGTTGCTAATACTCATAAGGGAAATGGGGCAAATCCTCAAAGTGCGTTTTGTGATTCTTGCGTTTTGTTAAACCAAGAACAAAACCGAGTCAACTCGGTATTTACCGAGTTGACCCGGTCAACTCTAATGAGTCCATACAGATCAGACAAGAAACTAGAATGACTCGAATGTCAAACCACAACAACAACCAACTACAAACAATTACATCAACCTCAACAATCTACAACAACGACAGCCCTAACAATCAACAACAAATCCATCAGCCTAGTAATCCTATCGTCATAAATACATCTCAAAATCACAAATCCAACCAAATATAAACCTAATCCTTCGTCACAATCATATTCTCACAATTCCATCCCTTCCTTCAAGACTCGAATCAATAACGATAATGATCTCAAATTTTTCGTGTGATACAAATGATAATTTAGATCATATTAAGATCACTCACAACACGAAGAAAAATAATCATTGATCTGTGTAGGCATTAAACCCGATTTCAATATACAAAAATCAAGAGAGACTTATAACAATCATGCTATAATCTTTCTTTCTTTCAATTTCTGATAACAAGAAAAGATCAAATGAAAAAAAAACCCTACTCGAGACCACTAACAGATCTTGAAGACCTTTCTTGTTTGAATCATTTGCTGAATAACTACGGGGCTCGATTTACAAGATCAAAAGGATGATTGTTATTTGAGTGCATGCCTTGCTCTTGTATGAATAAGGAGGTTCGTGTGTGTGGATGATATAGTATCAATGGAAGGTTTGAGATTTGAAATGATTTAGAAGTCGATGTGGATTTATGATAACAAGAGACGGGGGTAGATTTTATGGTGACTGCGTTTTTCTTAGTGTGAGAGGGATTAGGGTTGTGTATAATTAGGGATTGGATGTGGTTTATATCTATTGTATTATGGACCGGGTCTTATTGCTTAATAAAAAATTATAGGCCGGACAATACATAGATGGAGTTGGGCTGGATTTACGGATAAACGAGATTTGGACCAAGTTTATTATTTTTAAGATGGGCTGGCATGTTGCTTGGTTTTGTGTATCCGAGTGTTCATAAGCATATGGGCCGGGTATTACAAAATAAAGGCTGGTTTATGGTGTTGCTAATTTTTTTGGCTAATGCTATGGATTAAGCCGGGGACTAAAAGACTATGATGACATGTTTAACTAGACAATGTTTTATCGTTGACGACATTCAAACACAACATTTGTCTAGTTTAACGACAATTAAACAACAACAAACATGATACATAACACTAAAACGATTCTGAAGAGATTTAATAAATGACAAACGGCTAGAGATTCTGACTACGATGACAAGTGATAACGAAGTTGATTTGGTATCCCTTATTTGAGCTTGAAGTTGGATTTCACGAAGGCGTCTACTTATTTCATCATCGAGACTTCCTTTTATTTTCTTTTTGATTGATGACTTGCTTGAACGTATACAGCTTATGATTAAGACTTGAATTATCTAGTTACCAGCAGTCAGGGGTGGTTGGTTGCAGACCTGGATAACTATCACTTAAAGAGTTACGTGTAGTACTCAGTCACACGCAGAAGTCATGTGGATAATTTCAAAAGGTGTTGACTTCTTATACAGTATCGAGGGTAAGAGAGTACGTATAATGTAATCTTGCACCGTTTCCTTCAATCACAACAGTGCAGCTTAAGTAACAAATTTGGGGATTTCACTTCATTTCCAAGTTTGTATATCGGGTTTACTTCACAAGTGATCACAACAATAGCCGACAGAATTCGAGGTTGGTAAAGTTAGCCAAAGAGTTTAATGGTTGAGATGTAATCAGCAATTCTCACTGCATTTCAAGACAAAGGTACTTCACAGTCTAAGCCAAATTCTCAAGGTTCTTTAACGACATCATAAAAAACACTTGATTATACCAAGTTTCTGATACTTGCTCATTTCCTCTACGGTTTCTGAAGACAAGAGAGTAATGCTTTATTTGGATCTCAAGATTTGTGCTTAAGACAAGAACTTCTCGAGTATATGGGCGTACACGACAATGATGCTTCCGAGAGTTCGCAACCATCATGGGGGAAAATGTGTACATCCGGGACTTAGTTGACTTTATGTTACATGACAACCTCCAGGGTAAGTAATAGTAACAACTTAACAAAGTAATGGTTTATGAAGTATTCTGCATACGTAAGAAGAATTATTGCTGATTTCTCGCATGCACCCTCGAACGAATATTCACCAAGCCCTAATGACAAGAAGCAGTGGTCGTTGGTGTGGTTTGACTTCTACAAATTCCGCTGTGCACGTCTATGACAAGTAGAAGATTGTTCAAGCTACTTCAAAGTTTCAGAATCTGCTTAAGATAGGGATGTTGGTTTGGGGGGAAGCTGATTCAGAAACTTCGCCAAAAAGGAGTCTATAAAGAAATGCTTTCAAGACAATCTGCATGGTTGGGGGGAGTAATCATTCAATCATACTAAATGGTTCCTGAACAAGTAAAGACAATGAAGATCCAACTGAGTACAAGTTCCCCCCCCCCCCCCCAAGACAAGAGAAATCTCAGAAGACATCTTCAGCTTTGGAAGAGCTTTGAAGACTTTATTCTGTTGTACTTGTACCGATATGAACATTGGAAGTAATTCCGTAATGTGTCCACATATTTGGGAGAAAGAATTGTTAGCCTTAAAATCATGTGACATATCCGGAATTACATTAGTTCATTTATAGCGTGACACACAAGGACTAATAATGACTAAGTACAATAGTTGTGTGTCACTAGGACTATAAATACCCCCTCCATACTTCCATGGAGGGGTGAAGCTCACATTTGTAAGTGTGTAAGTGTGTGTGTTTTCTCTCAACACATACACTCTTCCCATCTCATTTATCCTTCAACTCTTAATAAAAATGGCTACACATTTATTCCATTTATACCCCTAAGATATTTTTTAGAAAAGCAAAATACAAAAATATAAAACATATACAAATGTTAGTAATCCAAATAATCACTTCACTTCATAATGATGAACAAGAAAATAAGCTAGGATAAGAATTGTAGAGAGAGAAACTAGAGAGAGAAAGTAGAGAGAATTGGGAAGTTTACTTGCAAAATGAAATGTTACAAATGACCAACCCACCTCACCTTCCTTGGTGAGGTGTATATGTATCAAAACTAAAAGGCTTTCATGCCTTTAGTAATTCTACGGGCCGGGCTCGGGATTACTTGGGCTTTCGCCCGATACACGTGACCGGTTAGCTTACATTTAAGAGCCCGTTTACCCGTCTAGCCTATTACAACGTATATTAATTAATGACCGAGACCTAATATAATTAATGAACGAACTTCCATTGTTCGACTCAATATTTTGAGGCTAACAATCTCCCCCGAAGTGAGTTCATTGTGACACTCCTTCGTGAGATCAATGAGATTGGTTTTGTCGTTAAGCTCTTTATGTCTTTGTTCTGTTCACGTTGAAAGGCTTGTTCCTTCATGCTTTGTGATCTATGATCTTGAGCTTTTGTCATTGTCTTTTGACTTTGTCTTTTCGTCCGAGATCTTTAAATCTTTATCCTTCCGTCTTGATCGTCTTTGCCGCCTTGCGATCTTGTGTCTTGACCAACATGCTCATACTTTGCATCATCTTGAAAGCTTGCTAACAATCTTCTTGATAGATTTTGATTCTTGGAAGGAAGGATTTGTATATCAGGTTTGTGCGGGAAGTCTTAGTCTTTTAATTCTTGAGCTTTCATGATTCTTGAATCTTGATGCTTATAGTATGTCTTTGTAGTTTGAGCATGAGCATGTGGTAATGAATCCGACTTCAGCTGGAATAAGGCATCACCATCTCCATCTTTATGTATCATGAAATAAAACAGTTAGCAATAAAGCGTGTGGACGAATATGGCTTTGTCATTCGTCCAGATTTGGTTAGATTAACCTTCGGTTCCGTAGCACCGTTTTACAGTATAAATATAGTACATGTGATCAGGTAGATTCAAAGAATCTCCTTGACAGGGTTTCCAGCTCAAAGCATAGGATCTTCTAACACAGATGTGGGCATATCTGAGTGACATTGCCAAAACATTCAAGAGTGATACTTAAATTAAGTATATTACGATGATGAATGAAAATCCTACCAGTACTAACATCAAGCCAACACTGAACGTAGGTCATTAATTTGAAAGTGATTGCTTAATGGTTCAAATTAGTGTTAACTAGTAATCTAAGTGATCTAGTAGTTATTGTGTTCTTTCAAAATTTGTTTTCGAAAAACACAAACAACATTTCCTTGATTTACTCAAGTGATTTGTTGGATTACCAAGGTCTCTTACAATGTCACAAGATTGATAGGGGGAGATTGTTATTACTCTTACATTGTTACATTCATATTTTACAACAATAATCAAGGGGGAAAAATGTGTACATTTGGGACTTAGTTGACTTTGATGTATACAACATCTGGGACTTAGTTGACTTTGATGTTATAATTTCAACTTCTACGGGTTGTTTTGTGTGAAGTATGTACAACAACAACAATAACATCTCTACCTTTCTCAAGTAAGTACACCGTTGTGTTCATGCCTTCATAACTCATACTCAAAGTTCAAAGATACACTTCCGCAACTCTGATAAATCAAAGAACTTCCTCAAGTCAACAAGCTGTTGATCAAGACAAAAGTTCTACACGAGGAATATTGTTAGATATCAAGAAAAGTATGAGTATGTTGGTCAATAACTTCAAAAGAAAAATCAAGATGGATTCATGGTAAGCAACGATGATAAGAAAAGATCTCAAAGGCAAAGACGAAGGAAAAGCAAAGATAAAGATCAAGATTACAAGAGCATGATTGGAACGAGACCACTATTACAGAACAAGACTAAAGACAACGAGCATTAAAGATCAAAGATCAAGGTCACAATAGAGATCTTAATAATCATCCCTTAGAGGGAGATTGTTAGAAATAGAAAGTGTTGATCATTAATGTAATAAAAAAGAGATCTCAGTGATCATCCCTTAGGGGGAGATTGTTAGAAATAGAAAAAGTAATGATCTTATTGAGATCGAATCTTGTAATAAATAGTGAAATAATAATATATAATAGGTTAGGTGAAAGGCTCATGACCAAAATGTAGTCACGAGACCCGGATAATAGCTAAAGGCTAAGAGTCAAAAGCTAGTAGCTCACTCTTGTAAATGGGTATAAATACCCCTCCCTACCTCACTTGTGAGGTGATGCTTCTAATCTAATTCTTCTTATTTCCTCCTATTCTTTCTCTCTCTACTCTTCTTCTCCTCCTCCTTCTCTCTAACTACTTTCTCTCTCTATAACAAACACACACAAACACCTAAACACATACTAGATAGCTTATTTGATCATAAATCAAGACCTAACAGTCCATGACGCCATCACAACTATATGGTGACGGCGTCACAAGAAGATCCTTACGGCGTCACAAGTGGCGGTGGAAGAAACCCTAGAAGGGAATCGACGTGGTGACGACGTCACGATTAACACTTGACGTCATCACAAGCAAGTTACTATATATACAACCATTATAGATGAATTTTAGGGCTTTTTATGCCCTTTGTACTTACATACTCACATGTTGGTTTGAAGTTAAGTAATTCAATCCTTAATCATTCAAATATGTATATGTATTAGTTGATTAATAGCTTGTCTTTTCGTC
>BQNB010029513.1:0-20774 GCA_026074375.1 Tanacetum coccineum | reverse complement strand
TTGCGACGATGATAAGAAAATCCACATAGACTGTGCCCACAACTTAAAGTTTTCATGCATGATAGGATTTGAATTTACACACGCTAACTTTTTCCTATTATTGTACGTCAATGTGATGTCGAGAAAATTTCATAATTCAATAATGAAAGATAAAATGGTGTACAAGGGAAATAATGTTGTAGGAGCCTTAATGAACATACCTATCTTTGTTGGAACTTTTTTTGTTATGATGGATTTTGCAGTTTTGGAAGATATGGATGCTTATCGTGATGAAGGAATGGGCGATGTTATTTTTGGCGAACCATTCTTAAGAGAAGTTGGAATTAAAGCAAAACGTTTCGAAGGGATAATTACCCTTTACAAAAATGATGATGAAGTAACTTACCAAATGGTGCGATCACATCCGAGGTTTAAAAACCACACTAATAAGCAATGCAACAAGATCCTACCATTACTGAAGGTAAGTGAGAAAGATGAGAAGAATGGAATCTCGCATGCATACCAAAAGCTTAAGGGGTTCTACAAAGGAGTTTTGAATCTAGGACCCGAATACATTTGAGATTCAAAGACGAAAGAATGGCTTACACGCGGGCACGTTAGCGTGCATGAGATGGAATGAAAAGGAAGTTGAAGACAAGTCTAACTTAAAGACTTAGCTGTAAACAAAAGTGCTTCCCGGGAGACAACCCGAAATGTTATTTAATTTTGTTATCGAGTCTGTCTTTGTGACAACCATGACTTTAGCAGGTTAGTCAAACCGTTAGTGTTGACTTATGTATTTGTTTCAATGTATGGGTTATGTGTTATTTGTGCTAATATGTGTTTATATGTGTTTATGTGGGATATGTGAGATTGGATAATCAATCCATTGGAAAAAAAAAAAAAAAAGCTGTTATTTATTCTCAATGTGTTAGGTCTTCATTGGATGGATTTTGTGTTGGATTTTATGGGCATTATTTCGTTCATTTTGGTGGCAAGGAAATGATTTCGGTGTTTGAAGCGGTTTCGCGTTTTATTGTGTATGTATTTTTACGTACTATGTATTTATTGTGTTAAGTAATGTCTAGTTATGATAGGTGTATAGTAGTTGAATAAGAATGAAAGTGAATTTCTATTTTGGAAAGTTGGTTAAATTTTTCATGAAAAGTTATTATTTTAGGAACGTCTAATAAATTGCGTTTACGCAAAAAGGTTTACTGCTAATAAGTTTTGGTTTTATTAAAAAAACTTAGGTTAATGCTAATATTTATGTAATACTAAATTATAAATAAAATATATATAAATGTATATATAAAATGGAAATCGACAAAAAAGAAAGGAAGAAAAAAAAGGAAATACAAATCTACTCTAAATTAAAATTGGTAAAGGTTATATATCCTAAACCTTTTTGTAAAACCTTTTTAAATACCAACAAACCCTTCCCCCTTTGTTGTTAATTGTCTCTGCCGAAATTTTATCAAAAGAGGAAGAAGGAAAATATTTTTTTTTCAAAGTTGTGATTTTTGTGTTCAAGATTCGGAAGTTTTTAAGGTTTAAATTTAATCCTTTTGAGTTAATTATCATTAAAAACTTGTATTAATTATTATGATGGATAAGTAGGGTTCATAAAATCTGTTTTAATAATTTAAAAAAAACATAGTTATAATGATTTGGGTTTTTATTATGATAATTATGGTAGTATTGTTAGGGTTCAGGTTCCGCGTTAAATCGTGATTTAGCATTAGGGAGCATTTAGGGCTGTGTTGGTTCGGCTGTTTATCTCAATGTGGTTATAGCTTTATGTCAGTTTCCATCGTCTATAACGTAGCTCAGAGAGTCTAGTTTTCAGAAAATCTGGCCTCGAAAGTTTTTAAGGTCGGGAAGTCAGTCAAACGTTAGTTGTAGAAAGTTGTCAAATGCAAGTGAAAGACGGGTCACATTTCGGTCAGATTTACGAGGAATAAAAACCCCACTTAAAAATTCGAATTTAGGCATTTAGACCTTTTTTAGGAGTTTAGTTCTATGTGTCTATTAGAAATCACCCAAAGGAGAGCTTCTGTTTGGCAGTCTAAAGTATGGTTTTTAGGTCCAAAACATTTAGTGTGCAAACAGATCGATATTAAGGACTGTTTTGAAGTTTGATTTTCTTAGAGTACTTATGCATGTAATGGCTCTTGGGAATCATGAGGGTAGTTACTTTACTCATAAATCACATAGATTGATTTTTTGTTTGAATTATCTGAAGGTCAGCTTAGTAGAGGTTGTGCGTACGTTAGTCTCGTTATAATTCTGCAGTTTTGAACATTTTATGACTAACTAGTGAATTGTTAAAGAAGTGGTTATTAAAGTTGGTGTATATATGGTGTAGGGTGGACATGGGTGTTAATAGAAACACTTATACTCAAATATATCCATCATATGATTTGTTACATGTGCTTTAAAAAAAGTTTTTGGCCTTAGTAGCGTCGTAAACAGAGTGAATTTTGTCGTTTTGATTTGTGCTAGTTGTTGTGGATAGTTTTTTGTGGAAATCTTTTGGAAGCTAGCAAAAGGTTGGTTTCATAGCCCCTTTTTTTTCATTCTAGATTTTGGCGGTGAGAATGTGCTTCGTTGTCGTGTTAAATTGTTTTTAAGCTTTGTTGTAGTTATATGGTGCTGATATGTTTGTGGGGTTTGTGGGGCACGTTCGTCCCGTTATGTCTGCGATAGATATGTCTTGGTATTATGGATCCATATATGCAAAAGAGGTGTGCGGTAGGTAGAATGCGTGAGCTAATATGAGGCCATGTAGCACACATATGTAGCTGATATGATTGTGGATCGTGGGCATGTTTCGTCCCGTTGTTGTTAATTGTTTTCAATGATTGTTCTGGTCACATTGCAGAAACTATTAAAAGTTTATTTTTGGATCATTGTTGTATGTCGTAACACCTATTATTCTCGCTCAAACTTTATGTTGACATTTTAAGCATCATTTTTCACGGTATCTTTATGGTTGCTAAGATATAGCGAAGTGGCTTAGAAGAGACCGTAGGATGCTTGGAGTGTTTATTTTGCTTTCTGTTTGTTTAAATGCGTTTGCATGGGAATTATCTGAATTTATTTTGCAATGTCATTTAATGACGAGACCTCTTTTCATTAATAAAGACCGTTAGGTTTTGGTTTTGTTTTGGGACACTTTGTGTCTTTACTTTACTATAGTTTTAATGTAGTATTCTCTATATTGACACCATTGTGTTGTGATGATATCTATTCTTGTTAGCCTCGCATTTTCCGCCTTTTTGGGGGGGCCGGGGTGTGTCATATGTTATCAGAGCCAGTGAATATAGAGAAGTAGGTGGTTGAGCCTTGACTGTAACCTTGGAGTCCCTTCATATTAGATGATTTGGGCTTAAGTGTATAATGCTTATAACCTGCTATGCTTCCCCTTCTATTTTGCATAGCTTATATATTTTATATTTTGTAAGTTTTCATTTTAGTATTTTGTTACCATTATATGATATTAATATTGTATTACTTTACTTAGTATTTTTTCTAGGTTTTTCCCACCCGTAAGAAGTCTCGTTGGGGAAACCGTTTTTTCAAACTGGAATTAAGCGTTATAAGGAGCCTCTTGTAGAACTGAATGAGATAAGATAGTTGATCCGTTTGTCGAATTACGTCCTAATAGGGCTGGGACTCCGCGGTCCTTAGTCGGTGATTTTTACGGAGGCAAAGTCAAACCTAAGCGAGGCCCCTAGATAAGTTTTATCCATCCTGTTACCTCGGTCATGTTGTTATTGATTCATTCTTTAGGATATTTCGTTATTTAGAAGTCGTTGCGAGACTTTCGTTCCTTTATGTCGTTTCGTTTTCAATTTTTATAAGTTAGTAGGTATTTGATGGACGCATCTTTTTTGTGTTAAGTTTGAGTGGTTTAAGATTGTGCAATGTGGTATATTGTGCTTATATGTGATTATGATTGGATAATGGGTATTCTTGGAAGTAAGTACACTGTGAAAGGAGGCACTTTTAATTCTGGTAGGCCAACATTAATTATAAGGAATCACACATGTAGACTTGTGACCTTTGATTGCATTTATTTGTTGTTTGAATGTAAGGTGGCAGTGTATATATTTTTTAGATATTAATTTGTGTAATCATGAGAAGGATTGTGGTACTGGGTAGAGATTTTTCTCTTTACCCTAATTGGAGCGATTTATGTTAAGTTGAGCTTTGTATAGGATAGTAGTTTCTCTTCTATCTAGTAAATTACGGATACCTAGTATTGCTTTTATTGAGGTTGCTGTCATTTGTGCTCGGTTGTTTGTTCGGTTTTTATAAGTTTAAGTTAGCATACCTTCCATGTATTTTCGTTAGTAAGGATACTACGATTATTTCCTATTTCGATGTCTCGATGTATAGTAGGTTGTGCTGAATATGCTCTTTCGGGTTCATATGCGCGTTTTGTTAGTTCTCTCGTTGCATTGCATTACTCGTTAGGAGTCTCAAACATTATCTTTTAGCATAAATGGTTCCTCTAACATAATTAGTGTGGTTCATTGCCACCTTGGTGTATTTCTTTGATTTTTGTAAACCGTTTTGGCGACGTGTTAATTTCGATGCTTTTGGGTTGTTTTTGTCGATCGTTATTTTGGATAAGACTCTTCGTTTTCTTTTGGGTTTTTTACGTAACGGTCTTGCCATTGAGTTCGTTTTAATTTTATTTTGAGTATATGGTTTCTGGTATTTTCTTTCATTTTCAAACAATAGAATTGTGTTAGAGTCTGTACGGTGTTTTAGGATCCCTGTTGGTATTATGGTGTCATTTGTTTGAGTAACATATTTCATAATTGATGTCTAATTATAAAAAGTCTTTGGAAGCATTGTGTTTCTTTGAGGAAAAACTTGTGTTTAAATTGATCTTGTAAATAGAATATGTTAAATGTCTATACAATTGGATATGAAATTTTTTCAGTGGTTTTATTAATTTTAAAGTTGGTTTACAAGGTTTCTTAGTGGTTAAGGGATTATGATATTCCATTAGATAACCATCTCTAGATTTTTTTTTATGACACTAGAATGTATTTATAAGATTAAAATTTTAGACAATTTTATTTATTATTTAAAAATTATTTTTATGCTAAAGTGAACTTTCTTAATTTAATTTATTTTTATTAAAATCATATTTAATTGGGTCTCTTCGAGTAAAGTCGCTAATTGGTATAGGATTTCCGTCTTTCGTATTGATATTTTTTTTATGTGTTCATTTGTCGGTGGTACGTTTGTTGATTTGTTTCGTCTGATTTGTCGCTCGTTGCTTATACGTATCCTTTGTCTGTTCAAAGGATTTCCTTATGTATTTGATTCCACCATTGTTGGTTCCCCCCTTGGTTTTGGATCTTTATTAGCCTTTGTAAGGACAATAAGTTAACATTGATAAATCCAAATCAACTATGTGAGGTACACTGGACTATGAATATCAAGTGGTAATGCGGAATTTCTTAACACAAGGAATTAAGAAAACAATAATACTAATTTTGCTATTGTATTTCTATTAGCTTTTCAAATGCTTCTATTCATGATATTTTATCTCTATGCAGTAGGGTTCCGTTTTATACACCAAGGAAAACATTGAAGGCTTTACTAAACGTCCTAGTGATGTTTTGCATTAGTGAAAGGATAATGCATTCCTTTCCTATGATATTCTCCTAAAATTCTTACTAGATATTATTACCTTATTCTGTTACTTATACTGGACGTAACAACATCACGACCAGATACTAAACCAATTATAACTTAGTGATTGCACACATCGACTGTATTACTATAAGTCACTGCCAGGATTCATATTTGTACTTCAAGACTTAACTTAGTACTGTCAGAGAAAATAACTATACTACCACGATCCTTTACTATTATACTTTACCCCAAAATGTATTAGTCTTGTAACTATATATATTACCCAACACCATGTCTTTTTGCATATGTGGAATTCCTATATGCTTCTGCCTTAAACTCGTATTCGTTTGTTATCCTTTATTCGATTGTTCGCAAAACCCTTGGAGTTCGTTGATTAACCGTTGAGTTCGTGAAGCTTTGTTGTACTCATTGTGAGGATATGGAATTGTTCGTCCAAAAGGAAGTGTGTGATATATGCCATGAGAAAGGTTGGTTTTCGGATTTTTCCGGTCTGGAAGGTGTTCGAGAGACTTCAGGTTCAGGTGACGTACTCAAGGCAGTAGTGAAACTTAAGAACTCAAAGGTTAGATGAACCAAAATTGAGTGATATTTCCGTCGTACGAGATTTATTGATGTGTTTTTGAAATATTTGTCGATGACCACCACAATGACAGGTTGAGTTCCGCATAGATTTGGTTCATGGAGCGACGTCAGTTACGAAGTCTCCATATCGTCTAGCACCCTTGGAATGCAAACGCTTGTCTGAACAACTCTTAGAGAGTTTCAAGACAAGGGTTTATTATGACCTAAGTCATTTTCCGTGAGGAGCACCAGTGTCGTTTGTTGAGAAGATGAGCATGGAGTTCATTTGAAGCTAGTGTTGGAATTACTGAGGAAGGAGAAGTTGTATGTTAAGGTTGCTAGTGTGAGGCAGTGAAGAATTGGAAAGTACATACGACACCATCCGTGATTTAATAATTTATTCTTTAGGAATTGGACAGGTTTACTTACCTACGTTTCAATCGTAAACTTTTCTTAAGATTGTGTAATCCCCATACTTCCTAACTGAGAGGAATCAAAAGTATGAGTGGGTACGTTAGGAACGAGAAGAGGCTTTCCAGATTTGAAGATGATTTGTATGAAGCTTTGATTAATAGAATGTAAGTGGTTGATGCGTTAAGTAGAAAGGAGAGAGTGAAAACTAAGACGAGTAAGAGAATTGGTCCATGACTATCTAGTCAGTGTTAAGATAGCTATTGGCTACTTCAAGTGAGACCGTCAAGGTAGAGAATTGCCGCCAGCCTGAAATGTTGAGTGACCTTGGAACAATCAATTGGAAAAGAGGGCAGAATGATGGTTAGTATCTTATGGATCGATTGTAAAGTGAGTATGAGTATGAAATTCGGCTTCTTTCCAGGTAACGGCTAATCGGTGGTGGATTGAGGCGTTAAGTAGGAAGGAACGACGTGAAAACCTAGACGGTGTTCGAGCGAGGGCTATGACTATTTAGTATGGAGTAAGAGGAAATGATAATTGACAGCCCAAAGTGGAGGCGTTCAAGCATGGATCGTTCTCGCAGAAATACTACATGGTTTAGATCAACAGATGGAAAGAAAAGGAGATAAGAGTTTGTATTTTATGGATCGTATATGAGTTCTGTTAATAGGGAATGATGAGGACGGTAGTAAATGGAGGCGGCTCATGCATCAGGGTAATTGGTACATCCGGGAAGGTAAGACGTACTTAACCTTGGAGGACATGTATTGGTAGCATCGTTTAGAAAATATATAGTCTACCTATGTTAGCTATTGTTGGTATTTCTTTAAGAAAAAATTATAAAAATGCAACAAAAAAAGAAAGAGAAGAAAGTTTGAAGATAATCGTTTCACAAAGGAATTCCAAAGGAATTACACGAAGGATCGATTATTCGTTGATACGTCTAAAAAAATCAACGATGTAGAGTATTGTACAAAGTGGAAGATATCGCCACTTACCTTGTAGAGTATGTAAAGTTTTAGGATGATTGGGAAGTTGACCGTTACGGGAATGCCAAAATAGGTTGTTTTTTTATCGATGATCAAGACGTTGTAAATAGTCGTGTCTTTGTCATGGAAACAGTCAGGAAAAAGTGTCTAGCAATTTGTATCTTAGTCTTAATCTATTTGTTTCTTGATTTTTATTTAACAACAATTTACTTCCCTCTCACCTAATGATTAGCCGCTGGTTTTACGCGAAGGAGGACTTGTTTGAGCGTGCATGTCTATTCCGTCGTTACGGCCATGTATGCATGTCTTAGCTGCCTCGTTGGTTTACGACTATTGGTGAAAGTTAGAAGGTTCCTACCCTATATCATTCTTCATCTTAACCGTTGGTTAAATTCAAATGGGGATGTGATCGAACACACATGTCTATTCCGTTGTTACAGCCATGTATGTGTGCTTCAGCTGCCTTGTTGGAGTGGTACTTCTAGTGAATGATTGTAGAATGATCAACCATAAGCCTTTCCATACAAAAACCCTTCTTTACCTTTATAGACTTGTTACTCCTTGGCTTTAGTGGTGGAGATGTATATCCTTTCCAAGCTTATGATAGAATACTCTTTACGACCAAACAATTGAGCGAATTAGTTACATGTTACCACATAGATTAGTTGAGTAATTTGAGTGTTTTCATCTTCCTATTTTGTGAGGTATTTGGTTGTGTACTTGTAATGGATCAAATAAATGATTTAACGGAAAATATCCTTAGGGATACATTTTTATAAACTTCTAAAGGCTACTTGAGGACAAGTAGGATTCAAGTGGGGGTATATTTGATGACATCAAATAACGTCTATTTTATAGCATCATTTATCCCAAGTTATTAACCCATTTTGTATAGTTATTGCAAAGAATTGTTACTTAATCGTTTATATTTTAGAATTGCGGTAATTATGGAGTACTTGGTGAGTATTAGCAAAAGACGCGCATTTTGGAACTTAAATGAAGATATTTTAAAGATTACTATTCTGAAGACCAATACGCCATATCCGTCAAGGAAGATACGGCGTATCCGTGCCTACACTCACCAAAGACCACAAAGGAATAAAGCTCAATACGCCGTATCCAGAAGACCAATACACCGTATTGGAAATATGGAATGAATATAATATTCTTGAAGATATCAAGCGTGGTCCCTACTCCAAGAAATCCACAATACGCCGTATCCAATCCTTGGATACGCCGTATCGAACCGAATTCCAGACCATATAAATAGAAAACTCATAAACGAGTTTTAAGTATGCTAAATCATATTCTCGATACCTAAACCATAAAAGTCGATTTTTAAAGGAGAAGAAGAGCAGAAGAGGTCAAGCAACGTTATTAATTCCATAGGAGACAGCGTGTAATTCCATATACTTTAGTAATCGTTTAGTTTTTGGTATCATTCGTTAACTCGGTTAGTTTACCTTGGCTAATAATTGCTTTTGTATTTATTATGATGTTTGAAGGCTAATACCTTCGGGTATTAGCCATTATTATGAAGATTCGAATGTTTGGTATTTGTTTATCTCGATTTCTTGATTTATCGTTGAATGCTTGTTTATGTTTATCAATTTATACTTGTTTACGCGCTTTTGTATGCGACCTATCATTCAACTGGATCTAGTGATACGGACCAAGTAAGTCTAGAGTCTGGGATAGCTCTCCATATAGTAATTTATACATCTAGAATCATAGGATCACAAATATTGTCCTTCTAAATCTGTGTCTAGGATACGCTTCGGGCTTAACTAGTTAATTGGATATTGCCAATGGTTTATTGATCGTGTTGACTAGCAGGTGACCTAGATAATTCAACAAATAACGTTCTGATTCCATTGGATAGTTGGACAAGTGGACTACTAGTGTATAAATTACCATTAAGCGGTAAGTGGGTAAAGTCTCTATGAGCTAGGGTTTAACAAGATCACCATTGCTTTAATCCCTAAGATAGATTATAATCAAAAAATAAGGATGCTTTATGCGGATACTTTAATTGTGACAGAATTAATGTGTCTAGGTCTTAGGATGATGTAACGCCTAAGTCTTAAGAATGATATACTGCCTCGAGAGAAGAAATCATTGCACTAAATAAACAAACCAACTTTCTAATCGGATTAATAATGGTTAATACAGTTTTCTTATATTTGGCTCGACCGCTCTTTTATCTTTTGTTAATTAGCTTGCATGGGTTAAAGTGCCTTGAATTGATTGTAGTCACCAACCAAACCGTGCCAGTCTCTCAGGCTGAAAACCCCCCTTTTCCTGTTAGAATTAGGATTTAGACTGACATAGGTTTAGAATAGAATAGAATTAACATAGATTAGATAACCAAGATATTAATTAAATTGATAGATTTAACCTCGCTTCAAGTGTTCGACACCTTACTTACCACGAAACTACTACCGATCGGGTACACTGCCCGTTAAAGTGTTGTTTTTGGTTTAGTCGGCAAAATATAAATTTAAAACTTGAATCAATAAAATATACACCACACAACGACACATCAAGTTTTTGGCGCCGCTGCCGGGGAGTGAAAATTAATCTTGATTTTTATTTGATATTTTGGTTTTTAACATTAGATTAGATCTAACCCTTAGGATTAGTGTAATTTAGATTAGTGTATATTCTGTAAATTTTGTATATTTGTCTTTAATTGTTTGCTTGTATATATTTGTGTTTAATTGTTTGCGTATTTAATTGTTTTTCTTAATACACTATTCTGGTCGATAGCTGAATACGGTGTATCTACTTCCATCGGATACGGCGTATCCAACTTTCTGTCCAATACATCGTATTCATCCTAACAGATTAATACGGCATATTCACTTCCATTGGATACGGCGTATCGATCATTTGGAACAGAAGCATATTCTAAGTTTTCTATATTTGATTTTCGTGCTAAAATTTTTTTATCTTTCTTCAGAGCAAATCCTGCTGATATTTTTACCTGTGTTACAAGAAATACTTATCAGAGCTAGTAGACTGAAGAAGAAAATATAATAAGTCTTGACAGAACTAATTTTAGAAAAATACATAGAAAAGGCTCAGACTGAAACACATCTTTCTATTACCAGTAACGATATTAACATTGAGCTCAACAAGGAATTTTTGGAGGAGTTACAAATGAATGCATACCACGGATGGATTGACGAAGACGTGATAAACCACATTGCTATGGTACTTAAAATGATTGATTCGATCTACATTCCTGGTGTGGATCAACTACGAATGAAAATCTTTCCTCCCTCGCTAGCTGATGAGGCAAAACAATGGTGGATAAATGAAGGGGAAAGAAAAATCACCGTTTGGGAAGAACTTGTTGAGAAATTTTTCTGTAAATTTTACCCCGAATCTTACGATGGAGAAGAAGAAATGTTGGACGAAGGAGACAACTGGGGGATTGATCCACTCGAATTCATATCGCGAGTAAATTCTTCATTTGATAAACACATGAAAATGGATGGAAGAACTAAGAAAGTATTATTCCATGCTTGGATGAATGGGGATTGGAATAAGAGACGAATAGATAAGAGCGTCTTGAGAAGTAACAAAAGAACTACTGACTCATTCTTCAAACCTTATCTTGTTACACACAGAAAGAGCAACACCGAAAAAGAAGGTGAACAAAGTCAGACAAAGCGCAAATATAGCAATACATCCAATTCTATCGATGAGCAACCTAACAAAAGAAGGTGCAAAGCAGAAAAGTTTAAAGCCATTCAATACTTGCTTGGGCCCAATGAAGAATATATTGCTATAAGAAGTTATGAATACAATATTTGGGAGAGAAACGAAGATAATATGTCCAAAATCTATCAAGATATTTTTCAGAAAAAAGACGAAGGATGGAAGGTGACACGCACCAAATAATAATGATGAAGAGAAGCTGAAGAAAATTCTAACTTAAAGACTTTGCTGTAAACAAAAGTGCTTCCCAGGAGACAACCCGGATTGTTATTTAATTTTATCGAGTCTGTTTTCCCAGACATCAATACGGCGTATCCGCTCCATACCATACGGCGTATTGAGAGGCGTGCCGAGCTTACTAAGAAATCTTTTGGAAAATAGACGAAGGATAGATGGTGACTAGAGCCAAGTGAAGAGAAGCTGAAGACAAGTCTAACTTAAATACATTGTTGTAAACAAAAGTTCTTCCCGGGTAACAACCCGAATTGTTATTTAATTTTATCGAGTCTGTCTTCCCAGACATCAATACGGCGTATCCGCCCCATACCATACGGCGTATTGATTATCTGGACGTTATCAGTCTTTATTTTTTATTGCACTTTAAAAACATTATTGTCAATTCTGGAATACGGCGTATTCACTAACCTGATATGCCATATCCACCAAAACTGACCCGTATTTAGTTTAGTTTAGTTTAAATTAACCGTAGGTACCAAGATAGGAATGCACATGTTCTTCCTATATTTTATACAGGACCTCATGAAAGAAATATCGACGAAGTTGGTGGAATGCATATTTTCTGGAATTCTGTGTGTGTGCTGTTCGTGCTAGGATCTGAACGCTTTTCCAGCACACAATCTAGCTCATAAACGTAACTTGAGAATCTACCGCTCAAATATCAGGAGTTTCTCATTCTAAATTCTTTTAAATTCAGGTATTTAATGTTTTAACTATAAACGAGGACGTTGTATATAACTCAATGTGGGGGATGGAATTAGAATGTTTACTTGTCTTAATTCACACTAAAATGCTTAAATTATGCTCAAATTTAAAAAAAATTCAAACATACTTTTGTGAAATTACTTGATTACATGAACCCGCACTACAATAACCCTAGCTAGATATTGAGAGAATATAGGCCTAACCGTTTTCTAAAATTTTTTATCCCCAAATTCCACAAAATATGAATGTGTCGGTGATGTTGTAGACTTTAGAATTTGGCTTGGTATATCACTCAAGACCACAATAATGAGTATTATGGATTTAATTGGAGTAACTTGTTTAAATTGGTAAATTTTAGGATTACACCCAAATAGCCTTTACATGTTGCTTATTAACTAACTACACCGGTTAGTTAACCTCCAATATAAACCCTTTTCCACTCTTATCTTTAGAGTGAAGATCTACTAGAACAACCCGTAGAGCCAATCCTTTAGAAATTACACCAACTATTTGTTTCGTTACACCCTTACACCTTAACCTACCCTGTTAGATTAAGTTTAATTTACAGTTTCTAGTTGCTTAAAGTGTAAAGTTTGTATTTCCCGAGTCTTGTGTCATTTTCTATCTTTGGTGCGGTTGGAAATTTGCACATTGCAAATGGGAATGTATATTAGTAGTCAAAACTCATGTGATTTTACTACCGTCACAATTATTGGTGAGTCCGAAGAACGAAGGAACTATCGAAGAAATTATCCGGAATTATTATGATCGTGAAGATGGTGAAACTACACCGAGATTTGAAGAATAGTTAGCAAAACAATAATAATAATAAAAAATAAAAAAATAAAAAATGGAAAAATACAAAAAGAGAAAGAAAGTTTAAAGATAATCGTTTCGCAAAGAGCATTACCGAAGGAATTACACGAAGGATCGATTATTCGTTGATACGCAATAAAAAATCAACGATGTAGAGTATTGTACAAAGTGGAAGATATCGCCACTTACCTTGTAGAGTATGTAAAGTTTTGGGATGATTGGGAAGTTGACCGTTACGGGAACGCCAACTTAGGTTGTTGTTTTTGATCGATGATCAAGACGTTGTAAATAGTTTTGTCTTTATCATGGTAAACGGTCGGGAAAAAAGTGTCTAGCAACTTGTACTTTAGGCTTAATCTATTTGTTTCTTGATTTTTATTTAACAACAATTTACTTCCCTCTCACCTAATGATTAGCCGCTGGTTTTACGCGAATGAGGACTTGTTCGAGCGTGCATGTCTATTCCGTCGTTACGGCCATGTATGCATGTCTTAGTTGCCTCGTTGGTTTACGACTTTTGGTGAAAGTTAGAAGGTTCCTACCCTATATCATTCTTCATCCTAACCGTTGGTTAAATTTAAATGAGGATGTGATCGAACACACATGTCTATTCCGTCGTTACGGCCATGTATGTGTGCTTCAGCTGCCTTGTTAGAGTGGTACTTCTGGTGAAAGATTGTAGAATGATCAACCGTAAGCCTTTCCATACAAAAACCCATATTTACCTTTATAAACTTGTTACTCCTTGGCTTTAGTGGTGGAGATGTGTATCCTTGCCAAGCTTATGATAGAATACTCGTCACGACCGAGCAATTGAGCGAATTAGTTACATGTTACCACATAGATTAGTTGAGTGATTTGAGTGATTTCATCTTCCTATTTCGTGAGGTGTTTGGTTGTGTACTTGTAATAGATCAAATAAATGCTTTAACGGAAAATATCCTTAGGGATACATTTTTATAAACTTCTAAAGGCTACTTGAGGACAAGTAGGATTCAAGTGGGGGGATATTTGATGACATCAAATAACGTCTATTTTATAGCATCATTTATCCCATGTATTACACCATTTTGTTATATTTATTGCAAAAGAATTGTTACGTAATCGTTTTATATTTGAGAATTGCAGTAATTATAGAGTAATTGGTGAAAGTTAGCAATGGCGCATTCTGGAGCTTAAATGAAGATATTTTGAAGATTACTATTCTAAAGACCAATACGCCGTATCCATCAAGGAAGATACGGCGTATCCGTGCCTGCACTCACCAAAGACCACAAAGGAGTAAAGTTCAATACGCCGTATCCAGAGAGACTCAATACGCCGTATTCAAGATATAGTATGTGAATATTCTGGAAGATATCAAACGTGGTCCCTACTCCAAGAAATCCCCAATACGCCGTATCCAATCCTTGGATACGCCGTATCGAACCGACTTCCAGACCTTATAAATAGAAAACTCAAAAACGAGTTTTAAGTGTGCTAAATCATATTCTCGATACCTAAACCATAAAAGTCAATTTTCAGAGGAGAAAAAGAGCAGAAGAGGTCGAGCAACGTTATCAATTCCATATGAGAACAACGTGTTGTAAATCCATATATTTAGTAATCGTTAGTTTTTTGTATCATTCGTTACTTGGTTAGTTTACTTGGCTAAATAAATTCTTTTGTATTTCTTTGACTTTGAGGCTAATATTTTGGGTATTAGCCATTATTATGAAGATCTGAATGTTTGGTATTTGTTTATCTCGATTTCTTGATTTATCGTTGAATGCTTGTTTATGTTTATCAATTTATACTTGTTTATGCGCTTTTGTATGCGACCTATCATTCAACTGGATCTAGTGATACGGACCAAGTAGATCTAGAGTCCGAGATAGCTCTCCATATAGTAATTTATACATCTAGAATCATAGGATCACAAATATTGTCCTTCTAAGTCTGTGTCTAGGATACGCTTCGGGCTTAACTAGTTAATTGAATATTGCCAATGGTTTATTGATCGTGTTTACTAGCAGGTGAACCTAGATAATTCAACAAATAACGTTCTGATTCCATTGGATAGTTGGACAAGTGGACTACTAGTGTATAAATTATCATTAAGCAATAAGTGGGTAAAGTCTCTATGAGCTAGGGTTTAACAAGATCACCATTGCTTTAATCCCTAAGATAGATTATAATCAGCGAATAAGGATGCTTTAATTATGACAGAATTAATGTGTCTAGGTCTTAGGATGATGTAACGCCTAAGTCTTAAGAATGATATGCCACCTCGAGAGAAGAAATCATTGCACTTAATAAACAAACCAACTTTCTAATCGGATTAATAATGGTTAATACAGTTTTCTTATATTTGGCTCGACCGCTCTTTTATCTTTTGTTAATTAGCTTGCGTGGGTTAAAGTGCCTTGAATTGGTTGTAGTCACCGACCAAACCGTGCTAGTCTCTCAGGCTGAAAACCCCCTTTTCCCGTTAGAATTAGGATTTAGACTGACATAGGTTTAGAATAGAATAGAATTAACATAGATTAGATAACCAAGATATTAATTAAATTGATAGATTTAACCTCGCTTCAAGTGTTTGACACCCTACTTACCACGAAACTACTACCAATCGGGTACACTGCCCGTTAAAGTGTTGTTTTTGGTTTAGTCGGCAAAATATAAATTTAAAACTTGAATCAATAAAATATACACCACACAATGACACATCACACCGTTAGTCCTTATTTGAGTTTTAATCAACCGTTACTCATTTTAAGTTGAAAGTTTGTGCACCGTTCGTCGTTTTAAGCTCATCAATCGTTAACAAAATTTCAAGTTCTTCAATTACAACAACGATTTCAAAAACAATTCATCACTGTTTCACGGTTTTTTCTTGATTTTGTAGAATCCCGTAAAAGATTCCATTTCTTTTCTCGGTTTAATCATATGATTGTTAAAATCTTCGTGACGTTAATTGGATTTTCAATCCACAACAGACAATCAATTTACCTACTTAAGATCTTAAAAATCATTTTCACTTCATAATTTACATTCATTCATCTGACAACTACCTATAACAACTTCACAACCGACAGTCAAATGCATAACAACATCATGGCAGCTGGTTCAAGGGATTGTCCACCAATGCTTGCAACGAGAAGATATGAACAATGGAAATCACGTTTCTTATGATACATTGATACAAGACCAAATGGTGATGCCTTGAAGAAATGCATTTTGGAAGGTCCAGACCATTAACTATAGCACAAATCCCAGCCTATACCTGCAACAGAGAATTTTCCAGCAGTTCCAGAACAAACAGCAGTTGAGACAATCTTGACTATGTCTCCTGAATCCAAAGCTCATTATGAATTAGAAAAGGAAGAAATCCATTTGCTATTTGTTAGGAATTATGATTTGATGATTACAAAAATCTTATGATGCACATGAAGAATGAAAGTAAACACAAGGACTCTAGATGTAATATGAGGTTAGGCATAATATGTAAGATAGGTTTTTATGTAAACAACCTAGTCTCTCTAGTTTATAAAGAGAGTCAGGGAGTCTGGTTTAGGTATCATTCCAGGAAAAGTGTGTGTTGGGGGTGGGCACACAAAGTGTAAAAGATGTAGACGTCTCTAGTGTAGGATGGTGTGAGCATCAAGGGTCAATCAAGGTTTTCCTTGATCCCTGTTAACGTTCATTGATGTAAACCGTTATTATCTTGATCATAATAATTGGGGTTGGGAGATGTTTGGTTAAAACCTTGTTGATAACTTGTTCTTATTCGCTTTGTTTACTTACTTATTGGAATTTGTTATTATCCTAGATTAGTCTAAAAACCTGAGCTTAAACGATCTAAGGCAATCGTTTTGGTTTTCACAATTGCGTATCAGAGCTTGTGGCTCCGATTAGGTTTTATACAGGTTTGTTGATGTCGTGTAGGAAGAAAAAGAGGTATGTTCTTCTGTTTTGATGTTATGGGCGGTTTTGTTGATTTTTAGGGTTTTTGCGACACTTTTAAAGGGTTGTTAAAAAAAAAAAAAAAAAAAAGTGTTCGTGTTTGATTTTGGGGATGAATCAGAAGTTGAAAAAACCCTAATTCTGATCGTTACGTATATGGTTTCCAAAGTGATGATTTAGTGACTAAAAAAGTGTCACTAAAAAGGGCGTCGTCTGGATACTTAAAAGGAGCAGCAGCATCAAAAACGCAAGAAAAAGTAACAGCAGGTATGTGATGGTTAGTACTGCTACATATTGGTTAGTACTGCCAATAAAATTTTTGTACTGCTTGTTATTACGTTGAGCTGTTGAGTTAAGGGAGAGGTTATTGTTGCTTGGCTCATGGGTTAATGCTGCTTGTTGAGTTGATTACAACTGTTTGGGACTCGAAAGTTTGTAATTGTACTGTTAACTGGTGTCGTATGCAACAAGAAGGAAAAGTTTATGTGCTCGTATATTATTAATGTTTGCAAGTCTATGTTAGTGCTGCCCCAGGTTAATTTATTATGCTCGTTGTTATTTACTACTGCCAAGAATATTTATTAATGCCGCCTTCTTTGCGTAATGCTTGCTAATCTTGAACAGTTAATACTGCAATAGGTATTAAATAAAAGGGGGTTATACTGCCTAGCATCAGAAGTTATACTGCCAGTCGTTAATTTCAAGTTGTTAATACTGCTTGGGTTTTCGAATGTACCATTAATGCTTGCTGCTTGATTTTTAAGTACTGCAGGTTTAAAAGCAGTTACTACTATTCTTATTGGTCGTGGTTTATTAAGTTTGTACTGCTAGCATTAAGAGCAGTTAGTTAGTACTGCTTGGAGCTTAATGGAATTAATACTGCTAGCATTGTTCGATATTGGATACCACACACAGATTGATTTTGGTTTAAATGTTTAATGGCTCGTTTTTGGAATTATTGTTTAATTGGTTACAGAAGAGGATTACTTATCATTTATTTGAAGGATGAGTAGATTTTCACGGGTTTTGTGTTCTATTTTTATCTTTTGGTATTGGAGATAACGTGTCTTGGTTATTTCGGTTTATGATTGAAGACTTGTTTAAAACTAGTTTTTACCTGTTTGTAGGGAGCTTACAATTGTAGTACTCACTGGTATTTACTTTCACATGGTCAGTAGACTCAGGTATAGGCATGCGGATTTTCAAGAGATCTAGGTTCTACTCATTAAAACGAAGATAGAAGTTTATGTGTTTTTATCTATTTATCGTGCAAGACATAAGACACAAGTTTGGGTTATTCTTACTTCAGCATCAAGTTACGTGATTATTAGTTTTTCTTCATAGTGATCATTACAAAGAGCCTACAGATTCAAGATTCAGAGATGGTTAATATGCTTTTTCAGGGGATGCTTATTGTTTCAAATATTTAACCATCTACGAGCATCACTTGAGGGGAAGTGTTCACAAGGTTGCTTATCTACAACATAAAAAGACCTATGATGTTTCGGAAAGGGGAAGAAGATTCATGATCTTTTACAGCTTATTTTTTCTGTGGCATGTTCAAGGATGTTCTTAAGTCAAGGGGAAGCATTTGTTTTCTTTTATGAAGTTGTTTGGTAATATTCAAATAGGGGAAAGATTGTTAGGATTATGATTGATGATTACAAATCTTATATGCAACATGAGAAAGAATAACAACAAGGACTACGGTGTAATATTAGGGGTAGCTTAATATGTAAGCTAGGTTTTTATTGTAAACCTAGTCTCTCTAGGTTTATAAAGAGAGGCAGGGTTCTGGTTTGGTATCCATCCAGAAAAAGTGTTGTACACAAGGTGGTTAAAAGATGTATGAAGTTTAGTGTAGAGATGGTGTGCCTCAAGGTAATCAAGGTTTTCCTTGATCCTGTTACAGTTCATTGATGTAAAGTATTATCTTGATCAAAATAATACTTGGGGATGTGGAGAATGTTTTGGTAAAAACCTTGTTGATAACTCTTGTTCTTATTCGCTTTGTTTAATTACTTATGAACAATTGTTATTATCATAGATTAGTTAAACAACCTGAGCTTAAACGATTAAAGGAATCGTTTTGGTTTTCACACTATTGAATGGAAATTCGGGATGAAATCTACTCAACAGTTATTGCTTGCTAAAATGCTCATGAACTGTGGATAGCTATTGAAAGTCTACCACAGGTGAATCTCTAAAAACAATCCAGATGTCAAGACTAATTTTATTTTGGGAATTTGGGAAAATTCACTTCTCATTGATGGAGAGTCCATGGAGTATACTACTCCTGATTTTACAAGATGCATGAAGAAATGATAAGAAACAACTTGATAGTTTTTCTACGATGGATAAGTCATATGTTCCGTTTCTTCAACAACTTCAACCAGATTATGGTCAGGTTTGTGACAATTTGTCAAGCAAACAACACGGATTGGATACAGTTCAATATCACAATCTTTGACGTGCTGGAACAGTATCAAAAGGGAATTTATAAAATCTGTGATGAGGATAGCCAAGGAATTCTTAACCATTAGCACTTGTTACTGTTGATCAACAATATCAGATCCTTTTTATCAAGCAACCAAAAAATCTCACAAATCATTTGCACCACCATCAAAAACATAGCATTCTTCACCGATCTAATGCATAGACCAAATTCAAAGACAAAGAGATAAATTAAACCAATCCACCTCATCTAAGTTAGCTTCTAAGAAGACACGTGATCTGAACAGCTCAAAGAGATAAGGATCTGCAAGAAAAATTTGGACTCATGCAAAGTACTTCAATTGATCTACAAAACCTACCTAACAACAACATCAGAACTCTTCAAACTCCAGAACAAGAATTTGGATACTACTCTAAGGTACAAGAAGATAATCAGAATAGAGAGTTTAGGATAATCAGAGGACAGTGACATGTTGTTGGGCTTAGGGAGATGTGGCATTCAGGCATGCGCAGACTGGGATATAGTGTTTCAATTTCAAGGAATTTGGTCACTTCGCTAAGGAATGCAAACAACCAAAAAGGGTAAAAGACCACGTATCACAAGGAAAAGATGTTGCTGTGTAAACAAGCTGAGAAAGGTGTTCCATTACAAGCAGAGCAAGCTGATTGGCTAGAGGACACGGATGAGGAGATTGATGAACAAGAATTGGAAGCACATTACAGTTTTATGGCAAAGATCCAGGAGGTTCCTACCACAGACTCAGGAACTGATACTGAGCCATTGGAACAGGTACAAAACAATGTTGAATATAATGTGTTTTCCAATGTGAGACAGCATTCTGAGCAATCTGAATCCACTAGTAACACATGTTTAGTGGAAAATGATAATAGTAATGTCACTCCTGATTCACCGGATATGTGTGATAATGATATTTATACTGACCAAAATGCTGAAGATGAGCGTGCTGTGCTTGCTAATTAAATTGCAAATTTAAAACTTGATGTTGATGAAAATAAAAAGATTCAAAGGCAATTAAAGAAAGAAAATGCATCACTTTCTCATGAATTGAAAGAGTGCAAATCTATTCTTGCGAAAACTAGTAGAACTCTAGGGGAGTCTAATAGTATTCAGGATAGTTGTTTAATTGCACTTCAAAATAAACAAACTGAGTTTGAGAGGTACAAGGCCTTAAATGACCATACAGTTGACTATGACAAACTTGAACGTAAGTTAAATGAAACTCTAGGACTATTAGCTCAAAAAGA
>BQNB010029512.1:0-55679 GCA_026074375.1 Tanacetum coccineum | reverse complement strand
TATATTACAAAAATGTGAAAAACAATTCGATTGAGATACAAATTATGAAATGTGATAAACAACATAAGTTTAAATGTGCAAAAATAAGCCAAAGAAAGTTATGGACGACATAATAAATTGCATAAATTGTCCTTAAAGTTTGGCCAAATTGCATGTTTCGTCCCAAACGTTACGAAAGTGCAAGGATCGTCCCTGTGGGAAACCTTTGATGCAAGTATCGTCCCTGTGGGGAAACCTTTGGGCAAACCTTTGGTGCAAGTATCGTCCCTGCAGGGACGATACTTGCACCAAAGGTTTCCCACATGGACGATCCTTGCACTTTCGTAACGTTTGGGATGAAACATGCAATTTGGCCAAACTTTAAGGACGATTTATGCAATTTACTCTAATGATGATAAACGTGTATGCTTGTACAACTTTGTAAATAAAATTTTGAGACAATGTAAAATATTTTACTTTAACGTTCCCCCAATAGGCTCAGGTATATACGTATATCTAGTCGTATAACACACGGATCCAACTACCACATTCCAACAAATGCTAATCGCAATTTATGAGAGCCAAATACAACACAATATATAAAGTAAGCAAAGTTTATTTTCTTTACCTACGTGGGACTAAAGAAACGCATACTCATCAAACGAAGAAAGTATCTTGTAGCATATGTTTTGAACTTTTTTGTTTTAACTACTTGTAATGCATCAAAATCACATTCTAAACGTTATACGTCAAATACATTTTGTATTTGATAAACGTCAAGTAGCGTTATTTTACACATAGGATATGTTTGACGATACGTGGCAGTAGTAGTAGCAATAAGCAGTAAGCAGTAACAGTTATCACGAGTAGTAGCTGTTTGTTAAAAAAAAGTTTGGTAACATAGGTGTAAGCCGCTATTCAAAAGTGTAAAATTACAAAAAGAGACATACATTTTTAATAAAAGCCATCAATGTTATACTACTATAATATTTTTGAGGCTATATATGTAATTTTGCAAACAAACTGTTAGGAGCAATTCTTAAATGGAAGCATTTGAGATTGGAGCAGTTAGACAATATTCAAACGCTAGTTTAGGTGTTGTTAAACAAGCTATTCAACTAAACTGCTTACCGCTATTCGCTTGCTGCTCCTAAACACTTCCAAATGCTTGTTGCCAAACATAGCCATAATGATTACAGCCACAATTACGTTATGGAATGTTATTGCCAGAAATAACAACTATTGCTCACGCCTAGAGCTGAGCATAATAGATCGTGGGCCGAACCAAATCGAGAAACCAGACCGACCAAAATGATGGCGATATCGTTGTGGTGAATGGAAGAAACCACACAAAGAACAAAGAACAAGGAATTCAATAAACCCTCAAAGGGTGCCCAACCGGGACTTCAAGAGAAAACACTCTTATTTTATAAACTGATCATCTTCAATTTTCCAACACCTAAACCTATTACATTTATAGGGTAAGAAAGTCAAATACAATCTTTGACTAGAGAAAGTCAAATACAATCTTTGACTTTCAAATAAAGAAACAAATCAATTCCTAAAATCTAAACATATCTTTAACAAAAATAATAATATTAAAAAAAGATAGATTGACAATTATAAATTGTCATTTTTTTCCCCTTCAATCTCTTCGAAATAATTAAACACTTGACTTCACGTGTTGACCGAAGAACCGACGGCTAAGCCAGAGGAGTTGGAGCTCGAACATGCCCTGCATCATATTGTTTGAGTTTTTTTTTTCTTTTCTTCTTGTTAACATGTTAGGCTAAATCTTATTGTTTTTACTTATGATTGTATGAAACCTAGTTGTAATATCTAAATAAATTGCTTCTTGCTAGTGGTGTGTGCGTCAACGCGACTAATCAAATGAAGCCTCATGTTTGGTAGATGGTTAGATAAGTACCTAATGCGCATGATTTAACTACTGGGTAGGAGATGCGTTTTCAGTAGCCCTTACTTAGGTGATCATGTAGGTGCGTATTTTACCAACTTGCTAGGCAGTAGAAAAGTAGTTATAAATTGCTTAGCTAGACGTTTATTGAAACGCGACTAATCAAATGAAGCCTCATATCAGTACTCAGTCTAGCCATTTCTAGACATTGGCCGGTTCACCAGCTTGATGTCAAGAATGCCTTTTTACATGGATCGTTATCAGAGACTGTATACATGCACCAACCTCCTGGTTTTCAGGATCCGCAGCATCCAGATCATTGGTTTCAGAGATTTGCGGCTTATGCTGCTCGGGTTGGGTTTCATCATAGTCGTTGTGACTCTTCACTCTTCATCTACAGACAGGGGGCAGACACTGCTTACTTGCTTTTATATGTTGATGATATTGTTTTGACTGCATCTTCTTCTGATCTGTTACAGCAGATTATCACTTCTCTTCATGCAGAGTTCTCCATGACTGATTTGGGCTCACTTAATTATTTCTTGGGCATTTCTGTGACTCGTAATGCTTCGGGGATGTTTCTATCTCAACAAAAGTATGCGACTGAGGTTCTTGATCGGGCTGGTATGCTTAATTGTAAACCGTGTCGTACACCTGTTGACACGGACTCCAAACTTTCTGCAGATGGTGCTCCTATTTCTGACTCTACATTATATCGCAGCCTAGCTGGGGCCTTACAGTATCTCACCTTTACCCGGCCTGACATTTCATATGCTGTTCAGCAGGTCTGTCTCTTTATGCATGACCCCCGAGAGCCTCATCTCTCTGCTCTCAAGAGGATCTTACGGTATGTGCGTGGCACCTTGTCCTATGGATTACAGCTTTATTCCTCTACGACGTCATCTTTAGTGGCTTACTCAGATGCGGATTGGGCGGGTTGTCCCACTACTCGTCGATCAACCTCTGGTTATTGTGTTTTTCTTGGCAACAATCTTCTCTCCTGGTCATCGAAGCGCCAATTTACTCTCTCTCGATCTAGTGCTGAGGCTGAGTATCGGGGTGTTGCCAATGCGGTTGCTGAAACTTGCTGGTTACGTAATCTATTACGTGAACTTCATACACCTCTAGCCACTGCTACACTTGTCTATTGTGACAATGTGAGTGCCGTCTATCTCTCTTCTAATCCCGTGCAACATCAACGCACGAAGCATATCGAGATTGACATTCACTTTGTTCGGGATCTTGTTGCTACCGGTGCTATACGGGTTCTACACGTCCCGTCACGTTATCAGTATGCGGATATCTTCACCAAAGGTTTACCTACTAGTTTATTTGATGAGTTTCGTACCAGTTTGAGCGTTCGTTCATCTCCCGCTCCAACTGCGGGGGGCTGTTAACAGTCTATACGGCCCATGGCCTTCTTTGTATTTGTATGTAACTAGGTTAGGCCCATTATGCATACTATATATGTATCCTATTGTATTCATCTCAATCAATATAAACGAATACACATTTACACTATCGCACTCCTCATGAGAAAACCTTCATCACAATACAAAACTTCGCTATCAGAAAGCCTGCAATGGCAGCAACAACAATAAGATGCAAATTCAGAAACTCAAGGTAAAAGCAAGGAAGTAGCAAGGTAGCAACAGCTACAATACCAAGTTTTACAAAACAAATACCATAAGAGTTTTATTTTGAAATAGATAAATTTACCAACTCGCTAGGCAGTAGGTGCGTATTTTACCACACTACGTAGGAGTAGAAAAAAGTATTATAAAATTGCTTCGCTGAAGTTTATTGAACCGCGGGAATAATCAAATGAAGGCCTATATTTGGTAGAAGGTTAGTAAGTAAATTTATTGAGCTTTGATTTAACTATTGGGTAGGAGATGCGTTTTTAGGAGCCCTTACTTAGGTGATCATGTAGGTGCGTTTTTTACCAACTCACAATTGAATTATGAGAATACTTTACATTACACTAGCAAGGGTTGTGACGTCGCTCAATAGGTTAGGATACAACATTAGAGAGTATGGCATGATTATGTAAGCACATTTGATTTAAATACTATTGGGTAGGAAATGCGTTTTTAGGAGCCCTTACTTAAGTGATCACGTAGGTGTGTTTTTTACCAACTCGCAATTGAATTAGGGGAATGCTTCATGTTACACTAGCAAGGTGTGACGATGTAATCAGATTTGATGTTTCTTATAATATATGAAATGTGCTATACTACTATCTATATCAATAGATATGTATATGCATACTTTTACTTTAGAACAATGATAAAAATACTAAGAATATTTTTAGCCAAAACAGTGGTGCTGTGTCATTTAAGAAAATCGTGATGATTAGTGATGTGTGCATATGAAATTTATGTTAACTAGTTATAATACCCGTGCACACACAAGGTTTTTTCTGGATTTGTTAATATTAAATTTATTTATTAGTTGTAATTATGATTTTTTGTTATGTTGAAGGTTCGTGGTAAACGATGAAATGCACAAATCTGCTAAATTATACTATTTTTGTGATGTTTATAACATCGTGTTGTTTGTTGTTACCTTTGTAGGTATGTACGGATGTGACAAAATCTAATCCTCAGAGGGGAATCGTCCTCGTCAAGAGAAATATGTTCTATAACTATAAAATCATAATTTTCGTAGAAGAATTCCTCTGTTTGATTTGTTTTCGATATTGTACATGAACATAGCTAACAAAAAATGAAATCTTTCTAATAATGAATATGTGTTAAATATAATTCGACTTTATTTTGTATTATTTTGTAACATTTACTTGTTCATCTTATCATTTTTTAATTCTAACGGATTGTGATGAACATCTACTTTCATGATCTTTGCGCTTAAGCCAAGTTGTGCACTATCTATCAACTTGTATAAATTAGACTTTTCCCACGTTACGACCAGTATAAGGAAAAATATTTTCACAGCCTAAAAATTATATATACACCATTTATGACATATACCATAAAAGTGTTGTGTGCTCATACAAAGTACAACAATAGCATTCGGATCCTAAGCGTGTGGAAATCCTCATCAAAATACATCAGAACCGTCATCAAAAAAACTCTTATTCATAAACGTGTCATCAGAAACACGGCTCAGAACCCTTCATTGTTAACAGTCATCAAAACCCTTCATCAGAAATCCTCATGAGGGGAAACCCCACACCACGGAAAACCTGCCTCAAATACACACTGCTTATTCAGAACGCCTGCAATTGGATAGCAAGCAACAATAAGATGCAAAGTAGAAACTCAAGTAAAAGCAAGGAAGTAGCAAGGTAGGAAACAGCAAGCAAATACCAAGTTTATGCGCGTGATTTAACTATTGGGTAGGAGATGTGTTTTCAGGAGCCCTTACTTATGTGATCATGTAGGTGCGTATTTTACCAACTCGCTAGGCAGTAGAAAAGTAGTTATAAATTGCTTAGCTAGACGTTTATTGAAACGCGACTAATCAAATGAAGCCTCATATTTGGTAGATGGTTAGATAAGTATTTAATGAGCGTGATTTAACTATTGGGTAGGAGATACGTTTTCAGGAGCCCTTACTTAGGTGATCACGTAGGTGTGTTTTTTACCAACTCGCAATTGAATTAGGGGAATACATCACATTACACTAGCAAGGGTGTGACGACGCAATAGGTTAGATACAACAATTAGAGAGTATTGCATGATTATGTAAGCACATTTGATTTAACTATTGGGTAGGAAATGCGCTTTTAGGAGCCCTTACTTAAGTGATCACGTAGGTGTGTTTTTTACCAACTCGCAATTGAATTAGGAGAATGCTTCATGTTACACTAGCAAGGTGTGACAATGTAATCAGATTTGATGTTTCTTATAATATATGAAATGTGCTATAACTACTATCTATTATCAATAGATTATGTTTATGGCATACTTTTACTGTTTTATGCATACTTTTACTTTAGAACAATGATAAAAATACTAAGAATATTTTTAGGCAAAACGGTGGTGCTGTGTCATTTAAGAAAATCGTGATGATTAGTGATGTGTGCATATGAATTTATGTTAACTAGTTATAATACCCGGGCACACACAGGTTTTTTTCTGGATTTGTTAATATTAAATTTATTTATTAGTTGTAATTATGATTTTTTGTTATGTTGAAGGTTCGTGGTAAAAGATGAAATGCACAAATCTGCTAAATTATACTATTTTTGTGATGTTTATAACATCGTCGTTGTTTGTTGTTCCTTTGTAGGTACTGTACGATGTGACAAATCTAATCCTCAAAGGGGAATCGTCATCGTCAGAAATATGTTCAATAACATATACATCATATTTTTGTAGAAGAATTCATTCATGTTAGATTTGTTTTCGCATATTGTACATGAACATAGCTAACGAAAAACATGAAATCTTTCTAATAATGAAATATTTTTAAATATAATTCGACTTTATTTGTTTATTTTTAACTTTATTGTTCATCTTATTCATTCTTTTAAATCCTAACGGATTGTGATGATACATTTACTTCATGATCTTTGCGCTTGAGCCAAGTTGTCGCACTATCTAATCAACTTGTAGAAATTAGACTTTCCCGCGTTACCACCAGGTATAAGAAAACTATTTTCACAGCCTAAAATTACTGTAATACACCATTTCATGTATATTACCAAAAAGTGTGTGCTCATAACAAAGTACAACAATAGCACCTTGGATCCTAAGCCGTCATGGAAATCCTCATCAAAAACTCTTCATCATAAACGCGTCATCAGAAACCCGTCTCCAGAAACCCTTCATCTGCTAACGTCATCAGAAAACCTCATCAGCAACTCCTCATGAGAAAACCTTCATCAAAACAACTTCTCATCAGAAAGCCTGCAATGGCAACAACAACAATAAGATGCAAAGTCAGAAACTCAAGGTAAAAGCAAGGAAGTAGCAAGGTAGCAACAGCAAGCAGTACCAAGTTTTACAAAACAAATACCATAAGAGTTTTATTTTGAAATAGATAAATTTTATTAATTAGTTGAAAACATTTTATACATACTTCTTTTTACGGGTTACTACATAATATGAGAAGATGGATTATAAGGTAAGATTGATTGAAAGGTTAGAAGAAGTAGCAAAGCACTAAAAGAAAACTATTAATGGGAGAAAAATATTTTAAAAGTTTACCTTACATCATTTTGTTGATGGCGGCAAAGTTGCTGAAAAAAGTATTTTATTTTAACAACCTAATCAGCAATACCAAACAACCCATTGGAGACTAAGAACGGATTTTGTATGAGATTTTTACCTGCACCATGTGATTTATCAGAGTTTAAGAATGTACTTATTTTTAAATACTTGGAATATCAAACAACTTTTGTTTATCTCCTTACTGGGGTAAAATACTCTCTTGTCAATATTTATATTGTAAAATGAAACTTGTAAATACCATCATTTTTAAAGAGCAGCAATTGTTATGCTAAGATGAAACTAATTATAACTACATTCTACAAATCTAACTCCACTATCAGAGTATATACCTTGGAAAATTTTATGGACTCGTGTGAGAGCATCAGTTATTTTCATACTTTCATAAAGGATGAGCAGCTCCTCAGTTACTAATGCCATCAAAACAGGATCACCTGCAGAAACGGACACAAAATGATCCGAAATTAACCTTAATTTAATTGATAAAAAAACAAACGTGTTGAAAGTCCAACAATAATTATTTAAGATTGACTCGTTGACCTATTTTAGAAGTTATAGAAAGCTTCACACAAATAGTTTCAAATATATAAACTAATCAGACAAAATAGTAGAAAAGCATTGGATCAAAAAGAAGGCACAACTGAATTTATATATAGGTCTTGTAATCATACAGCGAAAAAGCTAAAAGGTTACTCATATAGTCATAGGCATATCATAAGCTGTCAACACATAAACCAACCAAATAATTACGGTATCTTTAAAGTACAACACGTTGAAAAAGCTCAATACTGGGGTAAAATAAGCTCTTTTAATAAGCATGTAAGGAACCGATTCTTTTCTTTGCATTTTTTTAAGTAACAGTTGTTCTTAACAGAGATCCCACACACATTTACTGTGTCTACCTATATGTTTTCGTGTTTGGAGAATGGAATTCGCGTTAGCTCTTTGCGTTAAGAAGGTGCTTAAGCAGTTCCCAAAGGTATGCTACTCCCACTTATGCAATAAGTCTGTCAAAAACGAAACGGGTCAAACGTTTAAAAGTCTCGTAAAACATATTGAATTGTTTACAACTACCTAAACTGTTTTATTAACCCAACCCGTCGGCCCAGCCTACAAATTACCCATTTTGAACATAATTTATTTTTGCGTTCTGTTACACTAAGCATTTAAATTATCAGACTCAACTGGAACATGATTGACAGAAAGAGAGATGACATACACCCATTCTTTCTCCCATCCCCCCGGCTAGAAGAACCACCAATACACTTTTCTCTTTAACAACATATTTTGGCCTCTGCAATTTAAACATTCAACCAAACTAACAGCCAATAAACTACTTAAACAAATTATGCTTTTGCTTATAAACAGAGGCATTTAATAAGCTTATTAAAAATAGCCAGTAGTTACTCTAATATGTAACCCCAAACAGCCCAATAAGCAGGTTTATAAAAAATATATACTTTTCTTAAACTATGTGTTTTGTGTCCCTAATCTTCATCACCTTCGCAAGCCAAAATGTTTGGTCTGATGATCTTTTGCAAATAGTTTCAAACATAGTTTTCATTGTGACAATACTGATGCATGTATGTGGTCACTATAAACCTTTAACATAGAGTTCAATTAAAGAACACCATGTCTTTTTTTCAAGGCAATTTCAACTTGAAATAATCAAGACAAGATGAAGAGTTTTAAAAGAAAAACTAACAAAAGTAAAATTAGAAAAATACCTTAGGATTTGTAACAATGACTCCAAAAGCACTGAAAGTATCATAAATAAGTTTCTCATCCACTTCCTGCAAAAAATATTATGGTGAGTCGCAGTTTATAAAAGAATATGACTCTACAAACATCATCATGTGAGAAAAGGTGAAAAATTCATGTGTGTGTATGCTCAAGGGAAATGGAGAAAAAAACAAATATAAAATATGATACTCATATCTTTTAGGTACAAAAAATAACATCTTACCTGATCTCCAACAAAAAGGTTGGCTTCTACATCCAAGCTCTTATCTTATGATGTTTGCAACGCAAAACATTATAAAATACAACAATCACATCTCAAAATATTTCCTGTGACAAGAATATGAAACCTTATACAACTTTTTGAGGATAGAGGGAAGTCAAAACCTTATTTACGCGTATCAGTTTTCCGAATAGCTTGATCATGTTGAGAACTATTAATGCCTGCATCATCAGCAACAAACAACAAATGTCAAGCACCTAGAATTTGAAATAAAAGGGCAGATACCAAGACTTGAAAACATAATGAAACAATGGAAATAACTAAAACTCATTCATTTAACATATAAAACACCAAAGTCACATATTATCATATATTTAATTATCATGTTTTCGATAACATAGACTCGCCGAAGAAAGCTGTGATTTACAATAAACATTTGGTGGCAAAAGTTTATAAAGACCGTCTCGTAAGTGAGTTACTTCTTAAAGTTTCTCATATGGAATTTTTATCCATTAACCATTACTTCGTTGAGGTACAGATGCCATGGGGAATTAGGCCAATTAAACGGGCCATCAACATCAAGAGACGATACAGTTCCTATGACCAGCTTATACGTGATGTTTCAAAAGCCATTTTAAACCTCATTCCAGCGCACCACTCATTATTCACCGAAGCAGTCAAAGTAGAAACCTCACAAAAATCTGGAGTGAATGCACGTGGGTAATAAGCACCCTCAAATGGCTGCCCATTAGCTGGGATGTCGCTTTGATAACGTCTTCAAGCCTTACTTTTCCCCTTCCACCGTAATCAATATTCATATTCCTAGTACTACCACTTCTCGTCAGCTTATTCTCATTTTCACGCAAGTAGGAAGGAAACTCCCCATAGAACAAAACATTGTTCATAGGATAAGAATTATAACCTGTTATCCCACTAGTTTAATCCGTTACACAACTATAATCTTTACCAATATGCTAGAAATAAGAAGAAATCTTAGAGAGAGAAAGTAGAGAGAGAGAAACAAGAAAGAGAATTAGATTCGAGAAAAATGGGAAGTTACAAGTGATGGGAAAATGCAACCAACACCCTTCACCAAGTGTGCTGAAGGGATATTTATACCCATGCTTTGCTATCTTGGCACTTGGGCTTTCTAAACGGGCCGGGCTTGGTAATTCAGATTTATCAATTAACTGAAACAGAACTAACAATAAGCAAATAGAATTAATGATAATTCAATTAAAAAAGATAGCAAATTGGATTAATAACACTTATATAACCATAAAACGGGATAAAGGATAATACCTTGAATCGATTTGAAGAAACGATCAGAGAGAAAATTAGGGATTTTTCGATTGATTGTTTGTTGTTTGTTGAATGAATCGGGAGTCGTGGGTAGGTGCCGGTAAGTGATTAAGGGCTTTCAATTCGTTTCAAATGAGTGGTTTTGTTTGTTGCAATTTTCATTTTGACCCTTAAGGTTTTTGTGGATTAACTCTGCCCTCTCTAAAGCTTTTTTTATTATACTTGTGACACGTATATTTTTTAACACAATTTTTTTTTAAAAAACTTATAAAAACGATTTTTTGTAAATTTTGGTCAAATAAAGAAATATATAAGATTTTTTATTAAATATTTTTATAAAAAATAAAATATAATCAAAAGAATGTTTCTTATTAAGGAAACAATCTTTTTTTAAAAATACGAAAATCTTCACTTTGCGTTTTCCTTTACTAAATAAAAGATTTGCATTTTGAGCTGTAGCGTAAGAGGAAAGACCATTTGACCCTTAGAGCGGAGGGAGTGGTGGTGTCATCGCTTGGCGCAAAGCCTTGGCGCGAGAAAAGCCCACGGCGCACCACTCAGTGGCTCGCGCCAAGGGTTCTCGCGCCGTGGCTAACAGCCCACGCCAAACTTATTTTTTTTAATGTATCCGTTTCTAGCCGTTGGGGGGAGTGGTTTTTCAAAAAAATACCCCCAAAACCTTAATTTTACACCTTTAAAAATCCTATAAATACCCCCTTATTATTTCATACTTCACACACATTTTCAATACATCTTCTACATCAATACTACTCTTTTTTTCAAATATGGATCAAAATAATCTCAACGATTTCGACCCAACCGACACATACGATCATTATGATGCGATCTTTCAACACGACTATGATCGATATATGCAGGATTATGAGTCGTATCAACATTATGTGGGTTTGTGTGAGCATGAAGCCGGGGGTTCGAGTGATGGTCCAAAGAGGAGGAGGACATACATATATCGTGAACGAGAAGAGGCGGAACAAAGGCTAATCGACGACTATTTTGGCGACGACGAGTATGAACCTAAATATCCTGAAGAAAAGTTTAGGCACATGTATCGTATGAGCTCTAGACTTTTTAATAAAATACTAAACGATATCTTAAGTTATGATGTGCAACCCCTGCCTAAGTACTTTAGTTATTTTAGATCACGGCTCGATGCGACCGGTCGTAATAGTATTGGTTCTATTTTAAAATGCACATCCGCCATACGCCAAATGGCGTACGGCACTTCACCTGATGCATTTGATGAGTATTTGCAAATTGCTGAGCGTACTTACGAGAATGCTTAGATCACTTTACTAAGTGCATTTACGTTTTATATTATGATAAGTTTTTAAGAAGGCCAACTGCAACTGATATTCAAAAAACATATGAATTGCACGAAGAAAAACATGGACTCCCGGGAATGCTCGGGAGTATCGATTGTATGCATTGGGATTGGAAAAACTGCCCAAAGTCGTTACATGGGCAGTTCAAAAGGAGTACTAATAAATACCCAACTCTTATGTTAGAAGCTGTTGCTGATCAAAAATTGTGGATTTGGCATGCATATTTTGGGGTTCCTGGGGCGAATAATGATTTAAATGTGTTATATGGTTCCCCATTATTTGATGCTGAAATTGCTGATATAGCTCCAGAGTGTCTGTTTGTTGTAAACGGACATACATATAGGAAATGTTACTATTTAGCCGACGGTATTTATCCAGCATGGTCTACGTTTGTCAAAACGTTTTCTGTTGCAAGGGATGAAAAAACCTTGAAGTTTAAGAGAGTTCAAGAAGCTGCAAGAAAAGATATTGAACGGGCATTCGGAGTCCTACAAGGTCGTTGGGGTATTATACGACAACCCGCGCGTGCAATGCAAATCAACACCCTCAAGAGAATCATGTATTGTTGTATAATTTTACATAACATGATATTGGAAGACGAGGGATTTGAAGTTAACTTGAGAGATGTGTTCGTGAATCCAGCACCGAACATTGTTAGAGACTGGGTCGAAAGATGTGACTTACATGTTAGGAAGACAAAAGAACTACGCGATAGGAAAACACACACCGATCTTCGACAAGACCTTATGGAGCATCTATGGAATAATGATGATGAGTAGTTTGTGTTTTTATTTATGTAATGTTTAATTTTATGTAATGTTTAAGTTTTATGTAATGTTTAAGTTTTAATGTATTGTTTTTTTTAATGTAATGTTTTTAATTTCAATGAATTTTATTTTTAGTTATATAAATAAGTGTATTTTAAATAAATATGAAAAAAATAAATAATAATAATAAAAAAATGCTATGGCACCAGAATTCTGGTGTCAAACCAATGCCACTGAATTCTGGTGCCATAGCATTTCTGGTGCCAAACTCCCTTTTGCTGACGTGACATCACTTTTTGAGTTTTACACCAAAAGTTTGACACCACCACTCTCAGTGCTCTTAATGGTATCAAGTTATAATCTTTTATTTTAGAAGCCATTTCACACCGCCAATCATGGTTTCCAACTTATCTTTATGACTTTGCCCGTTTTACATATGGCGGGTTCAAGAGTTGATTTGATGTCATGCAGCACAAGTTTTGAACTTGCAGAGGTAGGTTTCTATATTTGTGGCAGTAGATAAACATGATTATCTTTGTATAATATATGATTGATTGATTTTCACTTTCTGCTATCATGTTTTTGTTACTGTAGGCTCTTGAGGAGGATGTGACTGCTTTATTGGGCAATTTCGTGCTTATGTGACTCCTTGCGTCTTGATCATGTTGTTTTCTGAACAACTTCTATTGTTTCGTTTAATCTCTTAATTTAGTATTTCATGTTTATGCAGCAACATTTGCACTCGGGATAACAGCCTATTATGGTTTGATTTTCATGTTTTATTGTTATACAACCCCGTTTGATTCTACAATACTTAATGATGATGAACGATATGTGTATTTTAAATGTTGATTTCATGTAACAATTGAGTTTAATGATATTTTATAATTGCTATACAATTTTATTGGATTCTACAAGACTTAATACCTATGTTTTCTTGCTACTTTCATATTCCGTTTGCAATATAGTGTGCCGTATCATGGGTTTTACCATAAATAGCATGGTTGTTAAGATCTTGATCCTGATCTTAACATTTTACGATTGTACGATACTGCAAAGTAAAAACGATCTGGGTCCTACATAAGATCTTTACATGCTTAAGATCTTTTAGGATCGCGATCTTGACCATAGGATCTTAAGATCTACTCCGATCTGATCTTACATTTCTCGAACCACAAACTCAAAAACTACAAAATTATAGGTTGTGTTCGTAGAATTTAAAAAACAACATGTTAATCTTCTTAAACATTTTATAATCATAATTTATGACAACATTTTTATGAAACATTTTTATAATATATAATAATTTATAGATTTGTATAACATTACAAAGACTATTTAGACAAGGACATTATAGTAGGATCTTACGATCCCGATCCGACTTTACAATCTCGATCTTACAAAGACGAAAACGATCCTAGATAAGATCCCGATCTTGAAAACCTTGATAAATAGTGTCCGTTTTGTGTTCACCGGTACTTCTCACTGCTCCTGTTCAAGGATTGTTAGAACTTTATCATCGAAGTGTTTTTATTAAATATAAGGGAATACCAAGAATCACCTCCACCTCAAAGAAATCAAATATCAATTTTTTATCGAAAAACAAAACCGGTACATCGCACAGGGCTGAATGCCCCGTGTATAAATTAAATTTTGAGTTATAACTTTAACCAATTCATCAAACACATTACCAATTCTTCAATATATCAACTTTGACAGATGATGATTTTAAAAGGGAATACCAGCAACAGCACTTTAGACTACTCACAAAAATACGATTTTAATCATAGAAAAAAAAAGGTTAGCAATTTTTATTGAACATAACTGAGTATGGGTCGTACACTATTCGGTACAAGAGTCGCTAAATTATTAAATTCACAGTGTGAATCAATAAAAATCTCTGTATGGGATGCTATATAGAGAAGCTACAAGATTTGAACAATGGATAGAACCCACATACAAAACCGCTTAGTAGAATAATGCTTTATAGAAGCTATGTACAAATACTTACCTGCACAACAACCTTCACAACTCCAACTAGTTGGGCAAATTATTTCACTAACAATCTTAACTCGCATCGATAGTAGTTGTATACCCACATCCCATCTATCTACAAGATAATATAATCATTCATTATGCTTGTGTTACCATCTAATTGAAGTCCATGAAGCTTGGTTTGAGCCGACCATTGATACTTGAATTAGGCATTTGAGTCTTTTGAAATTGCTGAGCATTCGGGTTAGCACAATGATGTAGTGGCTGACGGTGTGATGGGTATTGAGGTGGCAATAATGTGTTGTAGTTCATCCCATTAAGTAGGGGAAGTTGGCCCGCTTCAAATTTAAGACGATTCACTTCCTCTTTCAGCGCTTCATTCAAAGCTGTGTAACAAAGATGAGTGAGATGTTGACTTAATAAAAGATATCAAGTTTAACTTGACTGTTGACCGTCTATTAGAAATTATTATAATAAAGAACTTTTGGATAAACTTTGAATGGCTATAGATGTAATGTTCCCTGTATGCTTGCATCTCCAGGAAAGCGCTGTTCTGATCAGCGCCCTACATATAAGATAAACTAGATGATTTGAGGTCAAAATTTGTTTATTTACACATTAAATTTGTTGTAGTATTTCTTCGAAACCTAACAATGCTATCTAGAAGTGTAAATTTCGACCCTGTTACTTATAATGGATGGTCAAATAAAAAAATTAGTTAAACAAAAACGTGTAAAAAGTGACCCTTCTGTGTTTTTAGTGCATAAACCCTTGTAAATCATTCTACTTGAGACTAAAAATATTACTTAATCATATAAATATTATCTGGCATGCTAATAATTCATTAATTCAACAAACAAAAAATTCGACAAAAAGTTTTTCAACTCAACCCCATCGGACCCGTCACCCAACACACGGCGCTACTTCCCAGATTGTACTATTCACCCATGATCCATTGCAATCAGAAAGACACATATACTCAAGCTTAAATAATTTGTCTATTTACCCACAAACTTAAACTTTCTCTGTATTTTGCTGGACTAATAGGAATATCAAGTGATACATATTAGAATAACGTTCCAAGAAACATAAACGATTGTGAAAAGATAACACATAAATAGAAGAGTTACCATCTCTAAGGTGTGCATGCTGTTCCAATGCTTCTAGCCGAAGTTTGAGCTCCTTGTTTTCAGATGTTAAGCCACTAGTATCCCGCTGCATCACACGAAATGTCATTGTGTCAGTTGTCTTCTAAATAATTTCTTGTCTTTTAGTTCATACAAAAACAGTACCCCCTTCATAGAATTGATTAAACTAATTGTCATACTAGTTTGATGGAACACAACACAATGTTATAAATTTCTGTACAGCATTGTGGATGTACATATGCTTATATGTTACTCATGGTATCGTCATTAAGTGTTCCATCCATCCTTGGATTTTACCCTCGATAAGTGACATTCAACCCATTAACTGTTAGGAGCAACTGACATGAACCTTCCAATGTGAGTATCAGAGTCCTAAACATGTGGGATTACAACAAAGGTAGTTATTTGCGACGCTAGCATTAAAAATATTTGCATTGTTTCTTTTATTTCTGCCTTTATAATATAAAAATATGCATATGTTGATAGATAGAATTAGCTTAAAATTAGCATATAATTACACTTGTGTTTTCTGATAACCCTCAAACTGACTAAAAAGAACTGTTTGAGCACCTAATAAAGCATTTAGGTCTGGGCTACTAGAACCAGTGTACCAGCCTCTTTTTTCACCTACTTCTACCTCATAACTCATTTTTATATGTTTCTTGCTATATACAACCCTCTAGTTTTATATACCTTTTTACAGTAAACTATACTATATCCACTTCTGATCTTCATCTTCTTCTAATAATATCTCCCTCTTCATCATTCTCCAACCATGTTTGATGTCGAGTTACTCAACTCAGTTCGAGTCAGTCAATAACTCACGAGTCATAGATCAAGTCAAAATATTTACGAAAGTACATAGTTAGTCCCGTTTTAGATGTGTTATATCTCAGCTCCTACAAGTCAACTCATGATTTGTACAAGTTAACAACTAAGAACATATGCACATGTTTATGCCTACACATACACTAGGGCGGTCACATGAACACCCTTGGCTTATCCTAACGTTGTTAGGGGCCGGCTTTGTGATGGTTGTAAGGAAATTATATACATTTAGTTTTCCCTAAAATTATGCGAAACAAATTCCCCTTTATCATATTCAAACTCGCTCTCCACTTTCATTAGTAGTTGCTCCAAGGGACAATTATATAGCCTCTGAACTATATATAGCCTAGATAAAGCATACTAGCAGAACGTTTGATCGTGGGTCCTAAATTAACAATTATAAAGATTGTAAGATAATAATAGTTGGACCCTCCACCAGCCAACTTAGAGAATCAGGGTGGTCCACTGACTGCTCCCCACCACTTGCCACATAAGCACCACATCACTTCCCCTCCTCAACCACTACACAACCACTCAATCCTGTAATCATCCACTCCTAAAATTAATTAATTGCTTCAACCAATCCCCCATTGCCACGTCACCTCTTTTTTTTAACAGATTGTTTATGCCAAGCGTCAGGAGGGATCCTAGATAAAATTCCCGCTGCAAATAACCTAGATTGTGGGCGCTTGATTATTAGTGGTCCAAGCCCTTATCCGGGTGCTCTAATCTTTTAGATCCATTGATACCCCAAATATCGGGATGTATCCGTAATCCACATATTTGCAACATAGACATGATAAAAGGCCAATATAGGATCATCACACTAATGGCACGACTAGGTTACTTGCATCAACACATGTTATCAGATTACTCCAAGTCTCCAAGTTGCTACAACAATATAAACTAAAAAGTGACACATAGAATTAACTGACCTGAACTATCAAATTCCAAAAATTCTTCAATGAGATTTATAATCAACTTAACAAGTACCTGCAGCTTTGTGACTTCAGCAGATAAGGTTGTTGCTTCAGTTTGAAGGGTCTGCACTTTTCTCTCCAAGTCACTTGTATACCTTGTTTTACGCTCCTTTGATCGAGCAGCAGATTGTCTATTTGCTAGAATCCTATAAGAAAAATCAAACAAATATTATCATACAATACCATTTCACACAAGCCACCAAAAACAAGGAATAAAAGTTAGGTGGAGTTTTGTTGATATGTCTCTTGAAAGCGATAATCTAGCAACTATAGCTAACCAAACTCTGCATAGTTATAATTTAAGAGTCAAATAAACAGTCTCAATACTGGCAGCAAGAAACTTGTTCAATCAATTACAGTTACAGATTTTTTTGGTTAAATAACATAATTTTCTCTTTTAATCAGCATTCTGAATTACGCATCTCCCTAATATGCACAAAGAATTTGGATGACACAAAACTGGATCTGCGAAAAATAAGCTATCCCATACACAACTTATATAAGCACACATAATAAACTTATATAAGCCCTTAAGTCTCAAAAGAAGCCAGCAAATTTGGGCTTATGAAATATAAGCCGAAATGAAACAAGCTCATCAGCCCACAAATAAGCTTAAACAAAAACCCCCAAACACCAACTTATGTAGTTAATGAAACACAATTAAAAAAGAGAAAATAATTGAAAAGAAAAATAAAAAAGTTTAGGACCTTTTGGCTTTTTTAGGGTCAAGCAAAGAAAGCTGAGCCAGCTTATCATCACCAACAGCTCTCTTATTAATATTATCATCATCCAAACAAAACCCATCAAAGAAATCATCACCAACTGAAAGACTCCTCACATGGGTCGGTAAAGACTCGTTGGAAAGTGCAGGCAAGTCAATACTTGCAAAGTTAAAGTCAGCTACGACGTCGTCTAATAACATGTCTTCTTCTGGGAACCTGAAGAAAGTTTCTGACTGGGCTCGCCGGTGATGGTGGGTCCCACGGGCAGATGGGTTTCTGGTGTCTGTCATGCTGATGATGATGATGCGGGTGTTTGCCTTTGGAGAGGTGAGGTGGTTTTTTTGGACGAGAAATGAGTTTAAGGTGGACGCGTATACAAATTGGACAAGGCATGGATACGAGAAACGGGTCAAATTAAACCGGGTTTCATATTTTCGAAACCCGGTTTGACCCGCCGGGTTTGACCGGGTTTGGAGTGACTCGGGTCAACCCGGGTCATGAGAACCGGCCGGGTTTCGATTTTTTCGTATTTTTTTATAAATAAAACATGTTAATTGTATATATTTGCGACGTAATTTTAATTTTACATGTTATATTTGTTAATAAATAGTATTTAAGCTTAATATATGAAATATTTCATGATTTATATACATACTTTCTTTCTAATTATTGAAAATATATATATATATATAGAGTAGGGATCCAGTGAGAAGTAAATTAAAATAAGAAGTGGTGAGAAGTGACTAAAACCACACATTTGAGATGCAACGACTTGCATTAGATGCATTTCTATTCATTTAGATGCACCATTTCGAGTTTCGAAAGTTAATTTGATGTGTAGATGGTGCAAATTGATTTTCATGATTTTAGCATTGTGCAGAGGAACAAAAAACATAAGAAATCATTAAATTGCATCTAATATATAGTAAATACTCCACCCCTAACACATCTAATTAAAAGCTTGAAATGCGTTATAATGCATCTAAGATTATAGAGATGCATCTAATTTAAGTCGGTGCATCTCGGATATGCGATTATAGTTACTTCTTATCCTTCTTATTTTAAGAAAACTTCTTATTTGATCCTAACTCTATATATATATATATATATATATATATATATATATATATATATATATAATATAATATTATAATATAAAAGATTATTTTTAAGGAAAACCGGGGACCGGCGGTCCAACCGGTTGAACCGGTAACCCGGTGACTCGATCGGGTCGATTCAAAACCCGGTTTTCAAAACATTGCCTAAAACACCGTTTGTATCACATGTTTTGCAATTTTTTGTATTTGTTTTTCTTTTTTAATTTTCTTTTTATATAAAACTAAAAAAAAGTAAAACTAAAATTACGGAAAAAAATATAAAATTTAACAAGTTAAAAGTATTAAACTGACAAAAAATGCAAAATATAAACTAATAAAAAATTGTACTATACTGCTAATAACAAAAAAGTCAAAAAAGATTGTTTTGTACTTTTTTATGTGCTAGAGATATCAATAGTTGTTCTCGTACAAATTGAGCGGGGCTATATAAGTCTATGCATTTTTAATGAGTGTTTTGTTTTTATAAAGGTAAAATAGATTAAATAAAATGAAGGTATTTATAAGAAAGAGACTAAGAAAGAACTAATTAGGACAAACCCTTAAAAAGTCCAAACTTGCCTAAACAAAAAACAGGACATGAAGAAGTCCATTCCAATACGAATTGTTGTTAATGACTACAAAAATTAATACAAAATAAGAACTAATATAACCTAATCATTAATACCAAAATCTAGAATTATGTACTCAATATCATCACATAGCAGCAAGAAGATTCAAAACAGATTAAACATATCCCAACAGCTCCATAATACATCAAGAGGTGACTATGTGTGCTTTTGATGGGTTTTTATATTCACGATATTTGTTTGCAATGAGTTGTAAAACCAGCGATTCTAGGCGGGGTGAAGATATACCGATCCACATCAATGACGGCCTTTAGGTTGAGCAAAGCATCGAAGGCGACGTATTTTAGTTGGTGCGATTTTTGGCCTCACAAAAGCCGCTTTTCGGTGATAAGATAAATGTACACAAAGAAGGACATGGAATATAAAAAAGGGTGAGACGAAAAGTAATATGCACCAGATTACTTATCACGCCATTCTCTTTTATTCCTCGTCATTCGTTGGTGAAACGCATTTTTGTCACACCCCCAAAATATGTGCAGCAGAAGGTAATCAAGGGCGTGACTTCATAGCAAAATTTTACAATTCATAAAGAACGACCTCTACATGAGTCATTTTAAAAGTACATAGTTTGATTTATTTGAAATAAGTAGAGTTTTCAACAAGAAGATCCTAAAGTTTTGTTGGAAATTTAGTGCAATTGTGGGAATCGGATCATACTTGGAAATGGGTTTTGAGGTACAGAGTGTACACCCATTAAGTTACTGATTTTCCCTGACTCTTTTAGTGGTTAGAATTAATTGGGTGGTTACAAACATTTAAGTGACAGGTTTGACTACATGAAATGTTTTGTAACAACTTTTGCCTATTTAAGTGGCAGATTTGACTGCATTAATGACCATATATTTAATTTGGTCATGTAATCACTAATTCCTAAATTATGAAGGATAATTATGGAAGAGATCAATTGGCCATTAATCTCTCATTAATTCCATGAATAGGTTTTGAGTAAATCTCCTATAAATAGGGATCACAATTGCATGGAAAAACACATAGAAACGCAGGGTTCTTGATCTGTGCCTAGAAAAAGAACAAACACTTGGTTTTATCCCAAGGAGGTATTCGTGATACCCAGGCATAGGGTCGAATAATCTTCTTTGGAAAGTGATTACACGACTTCAAGTGATAACCGATAACCATCTTTGGTAATTAGCAAGGCTATTGATTGTCTTCACCCTGATCTGGGACACTCAACAACCAACAATCAAAGAAGATTATTTTGTGATAATTAATGGCTGTTGCTGCTATGAAACACATGGCTTCAAACTTTGCCAAGCTTGACAAGTTTGAAGGGGTGGACTTTAGAAGATGGCAGAAGAAGATGCACTTCTTGCTTTCCAGCATGAGTGTGGTGTATGTGTTGACTACTCCCATGCCTGAAGATGGTGGTGATGATGCAACCGTAAAACAAATCAGGAAGAGAGCCATGTGGGACAATGATGACTATGTCTGTAGAGGTTTAATCCTTAATGGTATGTCTGATTCCTTGTTTGATATTTACCAAAATGTTGAATCTTCCAAAGAACTATGGGATTCCTTAGAGGCCAAATATATGGTTGAGGATGCATCAAGTAAGAAGTTCCTTGTTAGTAATTTCACAAATTACAAAATGACTAATTCAAGACCAGTCTTGGAACAATACAATGAACTTCTTGGTATACTTGGAAGGTTTACAAAACATAAGATGAACATGGATGAGGCCATTCAGGTCTTTTGTATCATTGATAAACTTTCCCCTTCATGGAAAGATTTCAAGCACACCTTGAAACATTTGAAGGAGGAATTAACTATTGTTGAGTTGGGCAGTCATCTGCGCATTGAGGAGTCTCTCAGGGTGCAGGATAGTGACAAGCCAAAAGGCAACATTGTTGCTGGTCCTTCAGTTGTCAATATGGTAAAGCATAGCAACTTCTCCAGGTACAATGACAACAAGGGTAAACGTAAACATCATAACACCAAAGCTGATCCTAACAAGAAACCTAAAGTGACTTGTTGGAAGTTTAGAAAACCTGAACACTTGAAAAAGGATTGCAAAGGAGTTCATGTTGGCAATAAAGCCAATGGTTCAGGCATAAAGGGTTCAGTGGATGGTTCTTCCAACTCACTGAAAGGTTAGAATATGTTTAATAAATCTTTCCAGGTTTATTATGTTACATATGTATCTGAGGCTTATTATGTGCATGATGATGATGTTGCGTGGTGGGTTGACTCAGGATCAATTGTTCATGTGTGTAAAGATAGATGCTGGTCCAAGACCTATGAGTCGCTGAATGATGGATCTATTCTTCACATGGGAAATGAGTCAACAGCCCTGGTGCATGGACGTATTGTGTAGATCTTAGGTTTAGTTTTGAAAAGACTGTTTTGTTGTTTAATGTTTTACATGTTCCTAATATAAGAAAGAATTTGGTTTCTAGTAGTGTTTTGAATAATTGTGGTTATAAATAAGTGATTGAATCTAATAAATTTGTTTTATTCAAACATGGTGTGCTTATTGGTCTTGGTTATTTAAGTAATCATATGTTCAGGCTTAATATTCTCAATGATAATATTGGTTCATCCTTCATGTCAACCTCTAAACAAAATGATTCAATCTTATGGCATGCTAGACTAGGCCATGTCCACTTTAAGAGGATGCAAGATATGTCAAAGGATGGGTTAATCTCAGCTTTTGACATGAACACTGAAAAGTGTAAGACTTGCATGCTGACGAAAATAACTAAGAAACCATTTCAAAATGTAAAACGTGAAACTGAAGTTTTGTAGTTGATCCACAGTGATCTGTGTGATTTACATGCTACTCTTTTTTAGAGAATAAGAGATACTTTGTGACATTTATTGATGATGCTTCAAGGTTTTGCTATGTTTATTTATTACATTCAAAGGATGAAGCATTAGATAAATTTAAAGTATTCAAAACTGAAGTTGAATTACAAAAAGGGTCCCTGATCAAAAGATTTAGGACTGATAGGGGATGTGAGTACATGGATACTTTGTATTTTCAGTCTGTTAGTATTATCCATGAAACGACTGCCCCTATACTCCACAACAAAATGGTATATCTAAAAGCAAAAATAGAGTACTGAAAGAAATGATTAATTCCATGTTGTCCTACTCAAGACTGAGTCAAGGGTTCCGGGGTGAAGCTATGTTAACAGCTTGCTATTTATTAAATAGGGTTCCCAACAAAAGAAACAAAATTACCCCTTATGAACTTTGGACTAAAAAGAAACCAAACTTGAACTACCTCAGGGTTTGGGGCTGTAGGGCAGTTGTAAGACTCATCCTGATCCAAAGCTAAAAACTTTAGGTGAAAGATGCATTGAATGCATCTTTGTTGGATATGTTGAGCATTCCAAGGCTTTTAGGTTCTATGTTATTAAGCCCGATGATTTAGTTTCAATTAACTCAATAATTGAATCACGGGATGCTATCTTTGACGAGAATAGATTCTCATCAGTCCCTAGACCAAGTCAGAGGTCCCTGGTAAATAGAACGGAAGACATTGGTTGTTCGGTGGTCCCTAAAGAGGTCACTGAAGAGGTTGTGACTCAACAACTTGAACTTGAGCTTAGAAAAGGCAAAAGGAATAGGACTCCAAAGAACTTTGGACCTGAATTTCAATTATACTTAATTGAAGGAACAAGGGATGAGGTCTCTGACCAACACTCCTATTGCTTTAATGTTGAGGATGACCCCAAAACATTTGATGAAGCAATGAAGTCCCAGTATGTTGCTTTTTAGAAAGAAGCAATTAATAATGAGATGGACTCCATCATGGGCAACAACACTTGGGTGTTGGCTGATCTACCTCCAGGTTGCAAACCTCATGGTTGTAAATGAATCTTCAAAAGAAAACTGAAGGTAAATGGAACTATTGAAAAGTTTAAGGCAAGGCTAGTCATTCAAGGCTTTAAACAAAAGTCAGAGATAGACTACTTTGATACTTATGCTCCAGTGACACGTATCAGTACCATAAGACTGCTGATTGCTATGGCATCAATTCACAATCTGATTATTTATCAGATGGATGTGAAGACAGCTTTCTTGAATGGTGACTTGGATGAGGAGGTATATATGAACCAACCTGATGGTTCCAATTGAATGGATCTTTTGTTCAGTTTAGATAAATCTAAAATACTAGATTAGAAACCTTGTGGTGTATATATAAAGACTATGCGGAATTAATCTTTATATACTCAGAAAAAACAATCAAACAATGAACACAGAACTTTCACTATATTGAACAAATCACAAAACAACTATATGTTTTGCCTAATAACAATTCTCTGAATATTAATCTATGAATCTATGTCTAACTATGCCGTAAGGGTTCCTTTTATACATCAAGGAAAAACCCTAATAGGCTTACAAAACGCGTTAGAAGATAATGCATATCTTTTCCTATAATATCTCATGCATATCTCTTAAACGGTACTAACTATTTTATACTAACGGTACTAACTATCTGAGTAGTACTTAACATTTTGTACTGTCAGTACTAACTATTACAACTAGCAGTACTAAGTTCTTCAGCAACATTACTTTATAGAAGCTCTTTAATTCCCAACAATCCTCCCCTAAACTTATGATTTACCTTCAAATCTTAAGTTTCTTGAATTAAAGCTCTTTGATTTTGAGTGGATTCTTTCAAACACTTTAGCTTCCTTTCCTGTTAGCTTTCAAACATTCTTCATAACTAACTCTGTTCTGCAATCTGAGATTTGATAAACTTTATAAGCTCAATTGCCATATTACTATCTTCTTCTGCTTCAATCTTCAGGTTGATCATCTTTTCCAAGATAGTCTTCTTCAGTGGATACTTCTTTTCTACTAACATGTTAATTTGTATTGATGTGCCATCTAAGAATAAAGAGTGAACACCACTGTCTTCATGTAATTTCCATCTCAGCAACTCCTAATATTGTTGATTCAACCATATGTCATCTTCTTCATTTGGATCAAATATCATTCTCAGATCTCCCCATAGATCTAAATCATGACCCTCAAGTGGATGATTTTTAAATCTTTCTTGAACCAAGCTGTAAAGTTGACTTAAATCTTGTCTGTCAAGTCTTCTTAACAATGCTTGAAAATCTCCATGAAAACTTGAACTTCCATCTGCTCTTGTAATCTTGCAGACTTCTGAATCTTTTGCTTCTGTCATTCCCAGCAAAATATATTCCCAATGTACAATATTATGTTTGTCGCAAAACTCCAAACTTGTCATTTTGATGAATGGAAAGTTGATTAACAATCTGGAATTTCCAAACTTGTCATTTTGATGAATGGAAAGTTGATTAACAATCTGGAATTTTGTGAGAAGTGTAAAAGAGTTTATATTCACTGACTGTAAAAGATTTGAGCTTATCATGAAAATTTATAAGCTAGGTTGTTGGCAGAAATATCTCAACGGCTCTTTTGTTATAGCTCAAACAGTACTAACGGTCACTTAGCAGTACTAAGTTTGATATATCAGTACTAACTTGAAGCCTAGCAGTACCAAGCATCACTTCCGGTACTCTTCAAATATAAACCTTTGAAGTTTGTCATACTCTCATCAAAAGTTTGTTTCTTCCATTCTTGCTTTTTCTGTTTTCATCCTCCCCTGTTGCAGGATCCCTCTGAATCACACAAATTCTGCAGCTGAATTGTAATTTGAACTTTCTGCATCAACATTGAGAGTCGGTGACATGAATCTCTATGCGTTTAAGAGCATTTTCCAAAAATGATAACTTTATCAATCAATTTGGTACACAAATCCATCAATTTTATAATTTTCAGACTGTCCTCTCCACTTCCAAATGTGTAACCTTGTGAGAGAGATGGATCATGGGACTTATAGTTTTAGGCAAACTACCAGCCATAAACGGATTTGATGACTCTTTACCAGTTGCCGTTTGCCCTGAAGTAGCCAATGCTTCATTGCAATAATATGATGCATTGATAACCATATAGTTTTTAGCAAACTATCAGTTATCAATAGATTTGATTTGTCTTTACCAGAAACTGTTTGTTTTTGAACTAGCCAACTATTTGCTGTGAAGCAAGGAGAGTTGAAAACCCTACAATTTTTGGTAAATTGTCAACCATAAACAGATTTGAAAAGTCTTTACCACAAACCATTTGCTTATGGACTAGCCAATTCTTATGCCTGTTAAGCATGGTGAATTGATGACCATTTGTTGTGTGGTTGTAAAACCAACACTAAAAGACCATCCATTCTATCATCAAAGTTCTTAGCAAAATCCTCCCCTCAAATCCAACTATAATTCTTTTTAGAACCTGCAAATGTTAGTCTAAAACATAGATAATGCAATAACAGTACTAACATAGCAACATCAAGTATAATTAGCAGAACTAAATATACTTGACACAAGAGAATTAATTTCTCTTGGGAACCCAAGCCATAACTGACTTGTTTCTACCTGTTGGATCAACATATTTAAATGCTTACAAACACAATATCCATTAATTCATGGTAGACATTATATATCATCTTTATTTAGTATCCATGCCAATATGTTGGTAGGTTTAACAGCATTAATCCCTTGTTTCCCAACAGTACTTGTCATTTTTATTCCTTTAACAGTATTAACAGAACTTACCTTAGCAGTATTAACTTTGTTATTCAAATTTCTGTTTTTAAGTACTGTTTGTTGGTAAAAAGGTCTTCTTAATGATGAATGTGCCTTTTGAAAAACATTTGTTCTTGGTTTGGCAACATTTACAAAGGGTTTGTGTACAGCAGTATTAAATGGCCTAGCAGCACTAAATGGTACAAGGCCAGACTTGGTTAAAACTGCTGTTGGAGCAAAATTCCTTCTAGAATTAGAAATTTTTTGTTGATTAACCCTCATTGCATTAGTCCAAATTGGTCTAACTTCCTTTTGACCAGTCCCCTTTTTTACATTGTTCAAAACAGGTTTTTGTACCATCTTTTTATCATGAAAATCACAGTCTTTATTTAGATGGTTAAAACTCCCACACACAAAACAAGCTTGGGTAAAACTAGAAATCCAGCTCCCAAATATTTTAGCTTTGAGTATACCAGCTGTTTATTGTTCCTAGGGTTTTGGACAAACTTTCCTACGTAGATCACTTGCTTGGGTTTTTTGACATTAATCGATTCTAACACCACAGTCACATCGTTCATCACTATCCAAAAAACCAATCTCAATTATTGGAGCATCTGAAGTTTTCTTAACTTCCTTAGAGACATTTTTACTAGCACCCTTATTTACCTTAACACCATATCCTTCAAATTCAGGTTCTTTAAATTTCGCAAGTCTTGAGTTTGATAAATCAATACTAGGAGGTGTAAACAAACCTGTAAGTGGAGGGGAACAACATTATATCCTAGACCCTTCTTATTGTTACTAGATATTTGATTTCCAATCAATTGATCCAACTTTTAGAAGCATTTTCCAAACTTTTCAATTTTAAACTGTTGTCCCTTTTCCTTTCTTAAGTCTTTCTACTTGTTTCTTAGACCATTAATAACTGATTCCATTAAATGAAGCATCACTTTTTAAGAACATCAAAGTCTGATCACAAAGGAATTTTCATTTTTTCTTATAAAATGCCATTTTTTCTCTACGAAGCTAAACCCCTTTTATAGTTATATAAATCAGATTAGACTTAGTAAGCTCTACTCTCAACTTATCATACTTAGACTTAAGATCTTCAAAAATTTTAAGACAAGTTTTAGAGCAATTTTGTTTATTTTTGTACCTCAAATCAGGAGAAAAGCCATAAGTGCAAAGATGCTAAAGCCTCCTCTTGCGCCATGTAACTCCAATCAAATCCAGTACCATCTATAGCTAACTAGTCTTTGTGAAGAAAAATTCTTCCACATTCAACACTGTTCCTCCTTGACTGTTTGACTTCGTGCTCTGTTCTCATAGTTGACTCTTAGGATTTCTTTCTGGCACTCTCTATAAAATGTTCTCACTTATGACAATTGAAAACAATCCCACTTTTTCTTGTCATGAACCAGCAGTATCACTCCAATGATGACAATCTTTTTACCAGTTTTTGATAAAACTTTTCTTCTTTCATGCTCAGCAATGCCAATTGCCACTTTAAAAACCATTTCATCCAAGATCATCTTCCATGGATTTGATCTAGGTCTTCATGAACAACTGAGACCCATTGGGTTGAGTGGCCAGATAAGCATATACTATGGCATCACTGAGGCAAGCAGTACTATTATTAGTGCTTCAGTACTAAAAGGAGTGCTACAAGTACTAACAAAACATTATCAGTGATTATGCATCATTTTGTCCTGCAAATGACCTGAGACAAAGGCCAAATTCGTAGAGATCCTGAGTATTGAGCTAGAGGTTACACCTCTTTTGATTTCGATGGTTCAACAATCTTAAAATTGTTGTAAAGGCACAAAGTTATTGTAGCCCAGATCTGATTAGATTCCTCCAAGACCATAACATGCATATACGCCCATTCACAGAAGACCTTCCTTAAAAAAATTTAAGGTTAAGTTCTTTCTAGAGTGATGATTTCACCTAAGATAGTTAACTGGCTCATAATTTTCTGAAGCCTGTTAAAGATAAAGTCAAGTGACTCTGAGTTAGAAGCACTGAAGGTTTCATACATCTGCTTTAAAGTGTCTATGATCTTCTTGTGGCTTCATTACCACCAAATCTTGCCTCTATGGCATCAAATAAAGACTTGGCATCCTGTGTTTATTGAAGTAAGTAATGCCCACTTGGAAGTGTCCATCTCATCAGAATGCTTCGGGCTTTAAGATCATTCTTCTTTAAGATCTTCTCTTCATCAGTAACAGCACCAGGTATTGTTGTAGTAGATGTACCATCTTGGTTTGTAGTGGTTCGAGCTACTGGCTTAAACGAGTTACCTTCCTCTATGATCTCCCAGAGAGTATAGTCTTGAAGTTAAATGTATACTCTAATCTTGAAGTCACTATGAATCATATTTACCTTGCTTGAGAGTGGCGTTTTGGCAAAGAGAATTGTTTGGTACGTTTTCTAGATCCATGTTTTTTGATCATGTCAAATTATAGAAAGATGGATCAAGTTTGTTTCTACTAAATCAAGGTTTCAAAACACCCGCTCTAACACCACTTGATGGTCCAATTCAATGGATTGTTTGTTCTGCTTAGATAAATCTAAACAATATAATTAAACCTTGTGGTGTATATATAAAGACTATGCAGAATTAATCTTTATATACTCAGAAGAAACAATCAAACAATGAACACAGAACTTTCACTATATTGAACAAATCACAAAACAACTATATGTTTTGCCTAATAACTAATCGTGTTCTTCTTCTATTCTCTGAATATTAATCTATGAATCTATATCTAACTATGTCGTAAGGGTTCCTTTTATACAATAAGGAAAAACCCTAATAGGCTTACAAAACGCGTTAGAAGATAATGCGTATCTTTTCCTATAATATCTCATGCATATCTCTTAAACAGTACTAACTATTTTATACTACCGGTACTAACTATCTGAGCAGTACTTAACATTCTGTACTGTCAGTACTAACTATTACTAGCGGTACTAAATATTACAACTAGCAGTACTAAGTTCTTCAGCGGCATTACTTTGTAGAAGCTCTTTAATTCCCAACACAACCTCAGGGCTTCATCATGCCTGGCAATGAAAACAAGGTGTGTAAACTGATTAAGTCTCTATATGGACTGAAGCAGGCACCTAAGCAATGGCATCAAAAGTTTGATGAAGTGGGTTTGTCTAATGGTTATTTACTTAACCAAGCTGACAAATGTGTATATAGCTAATTTGATGAATCTGGTAAATAAGTCATCATTTGTCTATATGTTGATGACATGCTGATCTTTGGCACTGACCAAGTTCAGGTTGACCTGACAAAGAAATTCTTGTCATCAAGGTTCTCTATAAGGGACATGGGGGAGGCTGATGTTATCCTTGGTATAAGGATTAAACATGAAATTAATGGAATAGCAATTTCTCAGTCTCACTATATTGAGAAGTGGTTGTACAGTTTTAATACGTATAATAATATAAAGTATAGAAAATTCCAAAACTACCCTTGAGGACAAAGGTAGTAGGAAAAATCTTACAAAAATACTACACGTTTAACAGGTAAGAGATTACCGGGTCGTTTTCCCAAAGACTTACAAAATTGAGACCTCGTTTGTTATTTGGACAATGACTTGAATTGGTTCGAAGATGATTTGTTTTCTAAAATCCTAAAAGTGAGCAAATAAAGGGACAATTAAACCTAAATACGAAAAAACGATAACGGGAAATAAAGTAAACACGACAAATAAGCTAGAATACTAAAATTAAACCCTAAATACTTTTCTAAACTTTTTCTAATCCTAAATGACTATTTAAAAGTAAAAAGCTAAGGAAATTCTAAACGTGAGGTAATTTGGCTAAAATTCGAAAGGATAACTTGTGAACGGGGGATCGAATGCCGTTCTTTAAAAATTGAACTTTCAAAATATTAATCCTGCAGAAGTAAATTTCAACCTAAGCCTAGAATATGATAAAAGAAAATTTTATAAAAAAGAAAATTATTTTTTTTGATTATTTTTCTATTTTTTATGATTTTTTAAAGTTTATAACAAAATTAATTCACGAAAAATGTAAAACTTTAAGCTAAATTTTTAGGTTAGTAGAAGTCAATTTTAGCTTATTTGGTTTTGTCATTTACTAATTTGAGCTTATTTGCTTCATAGTGTTAAATGTTAAGTGTTTTTAAGCTTTTTAGCTTTTCTGTCATTCTAGCTTATCAAATGTGCTTATTTTAGTTCTTATGTGCTTATTAGATATAGATTGTTATCTGTTTTAGCTTATTTATCTTTTCCCTTAGCTTATTTGTCCTTAAATTGCCCAATTAGTTAACTTTTTAGTGGTTTAGTTTAGTTTAAGCTTTTCTATCTTATTTAGCTTATTTATGAGCTTATTTGTAGTTTATAAAAATAGTTGTTTTACAAAAGTTGCTTATTTTTAAGAGTTTTAAAAAGTTATAAAAAAATAGAAAAAAATTAAAACACTTGGGAAAGTGGGAAGCCCCGGGTGAGCAAGGCTCGAACCCGGGACCTCTACCACCCTCACCAAGTGTTTTATCCCCCCCACACACAACCATCACGCTACATTAGCTCATCCGTTAGATCTTTGCATCATTTATCTTTTATATACATTTTAGTTTTTTTTGGTTTATAAGGTGTTTTGGCTTTTTACACAGCTTATTCGATAAGCTGTGTTTCCCAACTTATTTTTCCTAGATTCCTTATTGTCCAAACTATTTTTCATAATTTTTTCAGTTTTTTATATTTAGTTTAGTATTTTTAAATATTTATTTTTATTAAAAACTTTAAAAATTCATAAAAAATAGAAAAATAATCAAAAAAATATAATTCTTTTTTAGAAAATTTTCTTTTATCGTATAGTTTCAAGGAAAATTAATTTTGTTTTCGTAGGGTTAAAATTTCAAAATTTCGATTTTTAAAGAACGAGATTCGTTTTCGTTCACGTTTTTCGTATTTTTAAGCTCAATTCAACTCCGTTTTTGTTCTAGTTTTCGTTAAACTTACTTTTTAGTCAATTAGAGTCTATTAAAAGTGAAAAATTCATTTTAGGTTTAATTTTGGAAATTTAGGGTTTTCAATCACCATTTAGGGTTCTCGTTTTGCGTTTTTAGTTAAAGTTTAATTCCTGTTATTAAAGTTAGGTTTAATTGTCCTTTAATTTGCTCACTTTTAGGATTTTAGAAAACAAATCATCTTTGAACAAATTCAAATCATTGTCCAAACAACAAAGGTGGTTTCAATTTCATAAATCTTCGAGGAATACGACCCGGTAATCACTTACCGGTAAATATACGTATTATTATATATAATTGTGAGAATTTTCCTTTCTACTTTTGTCCTCAAGGGTAGTTTGGTAATTTTCTATACTTATATTATTATACGTGTATAAAACTTTACGCACCACCCCTTTAAATAACTACAGTTCATTTTTCAGCTTATATCTTTGAGATTCAATGCACAAACTAGTAATACCAGATAGTAATAAGCTAATGATAATCCTAATGAGCAGATTTAAGCAAACTAATAAGCCAGAACAATAAGCTAAAAGCTAAACTAATATTTTTGGTTTTTCAAGTGTTTAAATAACTATTATATGAAACTAAGATTCTATACTAACAATCAAACATAATTAGTATATAATAACTATATTAAGCATCAATAAGCTAATCTAAACAGGAATAAACAAGCAATAAGCAATGATAGGCTGATATTCAAAATTAAGCTACAAAAAGGAATTGAGAACTTACAAGAGCCTTTGCTCTAAACAAGGCTTATCAAAATGCTCTTGTGAGATATCAACAAGCTCTAGCTTATCATAGATAAGCTAGTAAGGTCCTGGAAACCCTTCCATTTCTGGTTTCCCTTCCAAAATTAAGCTGAGGTAATTTTAAGGGAGGATTTAAGTCTTAATAAGCTTAGTTAAGCTTTTGAAAGCTTGACTAAGTGAATACTAGCTTGTTAGTTAAAAATGACAGCTTATTGAGATTTAACAAATCATTAAAGAGCTTATTAATTCACAATTCTATTAAATGAAAACACACTTTGATAATTGAACATTAAGAAAACACACTTTTATTAATATTGAAAGACTGATTACAAGCTTAAATGAAAAGAAAAGTACATTTATCTAAAAGCAATAAGCTGAAATTACATGAAATTAAGCTAAAATAAACTATAAGCTACACTAAGAAAACTACTCCCCGATCCTGTGAGTGAAAGGCTCCTTTTATAGGCCAAGAGTGAAGCTTCCAGGCCCTTAGACGCTCCCCTTGCTTCTAATCTCAACCCTTAATTCATGATTTTCCCTCATCCTCATTGATCATAGCCGTCCAAAGCCTTACACGTCCCATTTGCCAATGATTGGCCTTGAGATCGCCACCCTGGCAATCCAAATTCGTCATTGCTTGCGTCAAAATCATCTAGAAGGGTTAATTGTACTTAAACGAGGGTTAATTTTGGTGATTAATTGATTGGGGGAGACGGTGAACAGTAAAAACTGTTTTTCCCGCCCCCCATTTGTTATACCATTTGTGTTTGACTCAGGAAACGGGTTGTTGACTTGGGCTTTCATAAAAAAAAATGGGCCATAGGTAATTGTTTTGGGCTGGGTAAAAAGGGTTTAGGGGATTTTGTTATAAAGGGTTAACGACCGTTAGTCTCTTAATGGTTAAGGACTAACGGTGTTATTGTTTTAGGACTTTTAGTGAAAATGAATTTAACAATAAGGCTCTTTTGGGTATTTTGAGGGTTTTGGCATTTTGTGGGTTGACCAAGGGTTGACCAAAGTTGACTTTGTTGACCTTTTGCTAGAAACTTTCGGCTCTTGTGCACTCTATCCGTTCCCGTGTTCGTGTTTGTCCGGTTTTGACCGTTTTCATGTGATATTTGCAATATCCGTACCTACACATCACAAATGACAAAACAAGCAATATCAAGCATAATTTGCACAATTTGTTCATTTTAGGGCCATTTTTTTGTATAAAAAGGATATGTGATTTCTCACATATCAAGAAGGTACTGAAGAAATTCAATTACTTTGATTGCACTCCAGTGAGTACTCCTATGGATACAAGTGAGAAGCTGATGTACAATAATGGTCAGGCTATATCTCAACTTAAGTATTCTAGGGTAATCGGCTGGCTAATGTATGCCATGACTTGTACAAGGCCTGATATTGCTTTTGTAGTGGGTAAACTGAGCAAGTATACTAGTAATCCTGGTACTCAGCACTGGCAAGCAATTCAGCGAGTACTGAAGTACTTGAAGAAAACCATGGACTATAAATTGACATATATTGGTTATCCTTTAGTGTTGGAAGGTTACACTGATGCAAGCTGGATCAGCAACTCTGAAGATAATTCGTCTACCAGTGGCTGGGTATTCCTGCTTGGTGGAGGTGTAATTTCTTGGGTATTCAAGAAACAAACTTGCATCACTAGTTCAACAATGGAATATGAATTTGTGGCTTTAGCAGCTGCTGGTAAGGAAGCTGAATGGTTGAGAAATCTGATCCTTGAGATTCCATTATGGTCTAAACCTATAGCACCTATTTCTATCCGCTGTGATAGTGTTGCTACATTAGTAAAGGCTTATAGCCAGATGTACAATGGGAAGTCTAGATACTTGGGTGTCAGGCATAGCATGATTCGTGAGCTGATCACGAATGTGGTGATATCTATAGAGTTTGTGAGGTGATGACATCAAATAACGTCACTTTATTATATCATTTATCCCATCTGTTTTGCCAACTTTTATATAATTATTGCATTATTTGATACTTAATTGCTTTAAAGTTGATAAATGCAGTACTTCAGGAGTGTTTTGTGAATACAAGCTAAAAGGCGCATAATTTGAAGCTAAAACGATGATATTTGAGGATTGCTGAAATTTCACCAATACGCCGTATCCAACAAAAGAGATACGGCGTATCTGCACCAAGACTTCACAAGAAACGCGTTTGACCAATTCCCAATACGGCGTATACATGCTGTCTACATACGCCGTATCCATGAAGATAACTATTTGAAGATACAGTAAATCAAGTAAATTGGGAATGATATCACTGATTGATTTGAACGTAGCGCGCACTCCAAGGAATCCAGCCCAATACTCTGTATCGACCTTGCCAGATACGGCGTATCGAGTCTTTTTCAGACACTATAAATAGAAAACTCAAAAACGAGTTTTAAGTGTGCAATATCATATTCTTTATACCATACTCACTAAAAGATGAATTTTAGAAGAGAAGATCAGCCACGAAGGTCAAGCATTGATCACGACTCCATAGAAGACATCGTGTAATTTTTACTCTCTTAATCGTTCGATTTTAATTGTTTGATTACGCTTGTATAATTACAATGGTTGTGGGCTAATACCCTCGGGTATTAGCCATCTTAATGAAAGTTCAATGTTTGGTTTGTTTTAAAATCGATTTCTTAATTTATCGTTGATTGTTTAATTATGTTTACCAGCTCATACTTATTTATGTGTTTGAAAAATTTGCGACGATATCATTCAACTGGATCTAGTGGATACAGACAAAGTAATATAGTTTACCGGGATTAGTCTCAATATCATGTTTTCATATTACTGGACATAAGGTATTCACATTAACGCTATTCTGTCTTTGTCTTTTGAATTATGAGCCTTAGTTGACCTGGTACGGTGGCTCGTTTTGTGTTCAGCAATCATGCTTGAATTAAATGTTACAGATTTGAATAGTGGGACTACCTGTATATAAAACAATCGTCAAAACACTATGTGGAGTAAAGTCCGTCGGGCTAGGGTTTTAACCGGATCACCACTGCTTTGATTCCTTAAGATAGATTATAATTAAACTAAAGGATGCTTTATGCGGATGGTATAATGGCTGACAGGATATTAATCGTGTTCAGGTCTTAGGATGAATGCGTCCCCGCCTCTCCTAAGTAATTATGAATGTTATGCCGCTTCTTTAAGATAAGTAAAATCATTGCACCTTAAAACAAATAGACCACATTGAACCGGATATTAATATGACTAATTACTCTTTTCTATCATTCTAGCTTGTCCGCTTTTTTTATCTTCTTTAATTATCTTATCTTTGTGTTTATTGTCTATTTGATGTTGATATTTGTCATCACCAAACATGTGTTGCCAGTTTCTCAAGATGAAAAACCCATTATCATTAAGACAAAAGTTAAATAGAATAGGTTTATAGACCAGGATAATAGTCTAATTAAAATTACTGATAGAAATAATAAAGATTATATGTTCCATCTCACTTGTGTTCGACAACATACTTACTGCGAACTCCATCTTGACGGGTATCACTGCTCGTTAAGTGTTTTTGTTTTAGGTTTGGTTAGACTAAATTTAAATTTAAACTTGATAATCATTAATTGACCCCTATACGACTAGATTCATCACACGGGGTTTTGCCTCCCATGTAAGCGCTTAATTTTTAAGGAGAGGTTCAGGTAGCTAGGAATCGTTATTTGGGAGTTCATTCTTTCGGAAAGAAGGAAGTGACTGCTTCCCTTTGGTTATTATAATTGATTATTTAAAACTAACCTTTTAAATATATATAAATAAATATAAAATACTTATAAATATATAAATATAAGGATAAGAATCTATTTGTGATAGGGTTGTGGCCTCGATTCGTTCGTCCCACCTCTCTTGTGATCGGTAGGATCGCTGTAGAGAACCTTTGGAATCGCTACTATATTTTATTTATATGCGATTCGACGCATAGGTTGAATTAGGGTTTGCTATGATTCATTGATCTAAATCGTTTGTAGGTTAGGGTTTGTTGGAGTGGACGTTATTAATTTTTTCTATACTATCGCTGTTATTATAAATTGAATGGAGGTTGATTAATCGTATGCGTTTATCGTTTAAACCCTAAATCGCTAGATTTAGGGTTTTCTTTTTCTTTAAGATTTATCATTGCATTAGGATTTCGTTTTTGGCTGCTTTTTGTTACGTTGGGTGTTGTGAGATATCTGAGAGATGGTGACTACTGCGTTCGGTTATAAGAGTACTGCGGAACTTCTAAACAGATTGGTGATTCATGTGATAAAATTTCTTTTGTGAATGTGATTTCATCTAACCATACTGAAGGGTCGAGTTCTAAGAAGGCTGTACGGATCAAGGAGATGAGAAATAGTGAGGTTGTGGTTGGTACGCGCGTTGCTATTCCATTAGAAGCTGTGGAAGAAGTTAGATCAAGGTTTGCTAATACCCTATATGGCTACTTTATTGGAAAAAGATTGGCATTCCCATTGGTTGAAAACTATGTTAAGAACACGTGGGCTAAGTTTGGTTTTGAAGCGATCATGCTGCGATGGTGATCTTCTTTCTGTTCAGTTTGAATCAAAAGGAGGATATGAACAATAGTCCATTGAAAAGTGGACCTTGGCTTATAAAACTTGTTCCGCTTATCCTTAACATTGGACGCTAAACAGTCTTAAAAAAAGAGGAAGTTATGCCTGCTCAATATTTGGGTTAAGCTATATAATGTCCCTGTTGGTGGGCTTATTAGAGGTTGGTTTGAGTTTAATTACTACACAGATTGGAAAACCAATAATGTTGGATTCGTATACAAGCAGCATGTGCATGACCTCGTGGGGAAAAAAGGAATATGCTAGAGCTTTGATCGAAGTTTCGGTTGAAGAAATATTGCTTGAATCCATGGTTATTGCTATTCCATTTGGAGATGGTACGGGTCACTCGTTGGCTACTATTGATATTGAGTACGAGTGGAGGCCTCCTAGATGTGACAATTGTAGGATTTTTGATCATACAAATGAGTCATGTCCTAAAAACCCTAAAGTGGCTGAAGGCGTAGTAAGGAAAATAATGGATGGTTTTTACGGAAGTCAAGAAAAAGAAGAAGGGTTTAAAGCGACTAGCTAATAGACAATTTGAAGGGTATTAGGTATTCTTCTAAATCTCCTCTTAATCTTAAATACCGTAAGATAGACAAGGGAAATTCGTCTAAACCAGATGAGAATATGGAGCAACCAAAGAAAATGAAGCCTAAGGATCCTATTGTTACTATTTCGAATTCTTTTAATGCTTTGGATGAAAACAAAGATGAGGAAAAGGATGATGAGTTCTGGGGTTCAAAGGAGCAGTGGATTAATTCGACTGTCCTAAATGAAAGTGATAGTGATAATGAGGAAAGATTCTTGAGGACAAAGAAGATGAGCAACGTACAACGGAGGGAGCAAGCACTCCTGTTTTAACTGTTCCCCATGATTAATGTAGCTGCCTGGAATATTAGGGGCTTGAACTTCTCCCCTAAGCAAAATGAAGTTCGTCAGGTGATTTTGGAGAATAAACTTTCAATTTGCACTATTTTGGAATCACATGTTTCTAATGTTTCTAGTTGGATAGGTGTGCCCGTTTATTTTCGACATTAGGACTGGACAACTAATGGGGAATCTTTGCTCTAAGGGTACTCGCATTATGATTGGCTGGAACAAGTATGATGTTGATGTTACAGTTATTGCTATGATTGATCAAGTCATTCATATTCGAATATGGCTGAGAGCGGATAAGAAAGAATTGTTTTGTTCTTTTGTGTATGGGCATAATAAATACTCTCATAGACGTATCTTATGGGATAATTTATTGTGTGACATAAGGTCTTTGTCAGGATAATCGTCCTAGTGTGTGTCTTTCGGTGATTTTCAATGCTGCGTTATTCCTGAAGATTGTTACGGCGGGTTCTTCATAATATATATATATATATAATGGACATTGCTATGAGGGGAACATTTCAAAGTTGTGTGGAGGAAGAATGAAGTAATGGATGTTCAAATGCCTCGGGTCTTCAGTTATACCTGGAATCCAGAAGCCATGGCGGTTGGATGACGGTAACTTGAAAGAAAATTGATCGCTGTTTTTGGTAACTTGGATTTTAATGATTGTTTGTGGCGTGAGCTCATGTGCCTTTTACAGCCATACCGGATCTCTGTCACTCACCTTGCGGTCCTGAAGCTACTTCATCGGTTACATGATAAACTGCTAAGACCTTTTAAATTCACAAACATATTAACACAACATGCTAAAATTTAAAGAATGTGGTTTCTAATCGGATGGGCTTTTATTGTTTTGTTACTGTTTCTGAGTTTCTATATGTTTAAGTTGTTAAGAGTCTTAAAGGCTTAAAAAATCCACAATTTCGTAAGCTGTTATATCTGCATGGTAATATCCAGGAGATTGTTAGGACGTTTGCGATGTTAATGTGGTGGATAAAAGCTCAACATTGGATCTAGATTCTGATCCGTTTAATGCTAGCTTACTTGATCACATGAGTGCAAGATGGGTTCTGTATTTATGATGCTATTATCTTGCAAGAACGATTCCTTAAACAACGTTCTAAGATTCAATGGCTGAAGGAAGGGGACTTGAATACTGCCTACTTCCATAAGGCGGTTTTAAGGCTAGGTTAGTAGAAGTAGAAATTGATATTATCACTAACTCTCTTGGTAAATGTGTTGAGAATGATCAGGTGGCCTAACGGCTTTTGTGGGACCATTATACGACCTTTCTTGGTTCAAGCTGATACTTTGGAAACATTTAGTACGAATGATTTGTCTTTGCTAGGGCTTTTGGATCAAGATGCTGACTAATATGTGTGCTGATATTACTACGAAAGAATGTCAAACGATGCTTTGTTTTCTATGGGGAATGATAAATCCCCGGAAGGCACTGATGGTTACACAGCTGGTTTTTTAAGATGTGGGAGATTGTGGGAAGCGGATGTGGTGTAATTCGGGTTAGGAGTTTTTTGTGATACGGGTAAGATTTTTTTTAAAAAGAGCTTAACCATACGGTTATTGCTCTTATTCCTAAAATTCAGAATCCTACTCGGATTAATGATTTCCGTCCTATTTCTTGTGTTGTAATGTTCTTTTTAATGCATTAGTTGAATTATTGCTCTATCGCATTAAAGGTAGCTTGATGCATTTGATAGCCCAAATCAGATCGGCTTTTTGCTCGGGAGTAGCATTGCGGATTATATCTTACTTAAGCATGAATTAATGCATATATTATCATGTTTAGATCGACGGTGGTGCTCGGGTGTGTCTACTTGTCCCCTTTTTATTTGTTTTTGGGTTCAAAGTAGGATAATTCAAAAGGCATAAGATACGGTGGATTGGGGTTTTTTTTTTGAAGAGTTTTCTATTGCGTTTTGGCGTTTCATGAAAAGATGATCGCGTGGATTATGGAGTGTGTTTTACTAATCATTCTCTATTAATCTTTATTGGTTCACTTTTTCATGAGGCCATTCAAAGCGTTATGCGTGGTTTACTAGTCAAGGGGGATCCGTTATCCTCTCATAATTTGTTTACTATGGTTATGGAAGTCATAACGTTGATTTTTCTTCGTCGTAAAATCCGTTAATTGGATTGATTTTAGATATCATCAGTGTTGTGAAGATCTTGGCTTATTAATTATGTTTTGCGGATGATCTTTTCCTTTTTACTCGTGGTGATGATTAAGGTCGGCTAACGGTTATTATGGAGCTTTAAATGAGTTCAAGTGTTGTTCTTTGGGCTTTGGTCCTAGTCTTCCCAGAGGGTTACGGCTTTATTTCTGTAATGTTCTTAACTACACAAAAATTGCTATTCTTCAGATTATGCCTTTTGAGGAAGGTAGCCTGCCCGTTAGTATCTTTGGTGTTCCTTTGGTTCCTTTCTCGACTTGTTTTTCAAGGTTGTAAGGAATTTAATTGTATAAGGTTGAAGGCCACGTATTAATGATTGAAGAAGAAATCCTATGTCTATAGGGGTAGGTTGTGTGACAACCGATAATTTACCGTTCATTATAGTAGCGTTTCCGTGTGTAATTTGGAATTTTGAATGTTTCGTTTAGCTTTACCTATTGATCCGGGGAAGTTGTTTCGTTTGTTATCTGAGAATCGTCTCCGGAGCGAACCGGACGCAAACGTCTTGTAGTATTTTGGCAATATCGCGTCTTTTTTTATGTTTTTAAGCATTGTTTATAAATTTCATTATTTGTGTGACTAACGTTATCGTTTCGTTACTTGCGTTACCCGTGTTTTACCTAAACTATAGGCTTAAACATGCAAGACTTGGACATTAATTCATTTGGTCAAGCCTAATCAGCAACAAAGATTATAAAAATAAAATGGTCCCCCCCTCCTCTTGTCAAATTTTCGGTGCACCAACAACAATAAGCTTGGTGTACAAGTTTAAATTCAAAATGGAATGGGACAAGCTCAAATCACATGTTCTTTCCTAGCTTAATTCTCATTGGAGGATCATTTTGGTCCCCCCTCCCATCTTTGTCTCCATACTCGGTACACACCACCACACACTTATAGAGTGTGAAAGTAATACTTTGTATTAAATACTTGGTATAGTCATTTGTTCATTCTCATACACACACACTTTACATTTTGAGTTCTTTTTCTCTCTTGTTCATCCTAAACCCCACGAAAAACCCAAGATATATACAAATCCATTTATTTTTCATCTTTAACCAAAAATCTTGAGATTTTATTGAAGGTTTGTTCATTCGTTATCATCGGGTATTTTGTTAAAACAACATAGAGGAGAGTTGTTATAACTCTTTGTTCTCACCTAAATCTTCTAATTTTTGTAAGTCTCTTCAAATTCTTAAACTACACTGTACTTTTATACTTCTCATGATGCATACATACTAGTTGTACAATTTATTTTGTAAAAACAAAGGTTTAAAAACTACATAAACCCTAAAAGGGTAGTCATATATTTCGAACCATACATAAATAAATATAAGGAAATGTTAGTTTTGTGATCGTGGTTATTTTTGTGTAATAAAAATGATTATGATTATTAATTCATTTTGTTTGTGACTTGTGTTTATAAGCTTGTGAAAGCTTATTTAATTATTTTGAGCTTATTAGGGCTTGTAAATATTTCGGCTAAACTAGAAAATAAAGAAAGATGTATTGTTTAGTTTATTTTGTTTTGACATATATTTTGTTAGCTTATTTTCTAGCTTTTTGTGAAAGGACAAATGATAAACTTATTCGGCTCAATAAATAAGCTCGAATATAGTTTATTAAAGCTTAAAGCTACGTCCCACATACAAGACCCAACACCATGAGATCATTCTTGAGCTCATATGGTTTGAGTATTTTATACTTGATTAATTGTGAGCCTTTATTGATAGCTTATCTTTTGAGGTACGTATTTATGACTTATTATTTTGCTTTATTCGAATTAAATGGATAAGTAAACTACACTGTTCGGACTTAAAGGGCCAAAGCCAACATATATGCAAAACACCAAAGCATTAAAAGCTACGGTGTAAGTTTATTGGTAAGTTCGATGAGTGGACTTATTTTCATCAGTGTACGATTTAGATGTTTTACGTTAAATTATTTTAGACGTCGTACGTTACAATTAATAATGGATTTGATGACGAGTAAATCTGTAAATATGAGAAAGTGGGTTTGAATGTTGGTATTTAATTAAAGTCTACGACTTTGAGAAAAACGTGTAACCCGGATACGGGTCATGCCGAAATTTTGTTAAAAATCTTTTTACTTAGAAACTTTGAAAATAACCATAAATAACGAAATACCTTCGATTTAAACTACTAAACTATTTGGAAATATTAAATGATAAATTACAAGTTACTTATGTAATAACAATAAAATATATAATTTCTTATAAGTATATAATATTATATATGTACGTTTCGTATAACTCGATCACTAACATTTTTAAATATTGAACTATACGTTGCCTAAAAATGACAATGAACGTGCAATGCTCAATTAGTTCGATAACCTCCGAGTACTAAAATCGAAACCATATTCTTTTTAGGTCATACCCGTGTTACCGCATCCCACGTTCATTCCAAGTTGACTATACTTTTGAACGTATACTATTTACCCTTTAATCATCATAGGTGAGTTCATAGCCCCACTCTTTTTACTCGTTTTCAAGAGAATGTTTTATAACTTGGGGTGAAAAACATTGCTTGTTTTTAAAACTGGACACAAGTACTTTGCGTGAGATTTTCCCTGTTTACGTGTTGCCTAAGTAGCGTTTAGACCACTACTGCCCCACTTATCATGAACCGTCAATCTCTTGACTGGGAGGAATTCTTCGGTCTGAGGGATGCTGCGAGTTATTAGTGTTATAATAGTTTATTGGATTAATTATGTCCCTATCGTGTGTGAGTAAGCGCTCCACTACCCACGGGGTGCCGATTAAACGGATATATACATGTCGAAAGTACATTAAGAAGGGTAGTCTTGGTCTGTTACATCGAGGGGCTTATTTCAACCTAGCAACTGTACTGTTTCCTATAAAACGTAATTTAGCTTCCGGTTTGTCATGGCTTAGGTTGCAAAGTGAATACTTTTTATGTGAAGTTGTATTTGTTATAACTGTTCGCATACGTGTTGTACAACTTGTGGTCCACTATAATATTGTTTAACCTAAACCTATGAATTCATCAACTTTATGTTGACGTTTTTAAGCATGTTTTTCTCAGGTGTTAGCAATGTGAATGCTGGTGAATTGACTTATGTGAAGTCTATTTGCTGTTACCGGTTTATCAAAAATTTACCTATGTCTTTAAATACTGGTGTTGAACTTCTTCTAAGCTTCCGCAGTCTTTACTTTGCAATCTTTTAATTAATCGATGTAAATACTTATTTACTTATTTATTTTCTTTCTATGCAACAGTGTTTATTTTTTCAAACGTACCATTAGAGGTCGTCTATGCTTTGTACTTGAGATGCTCAATAAAGTCACGCCTCCAGACACGTATTCCGTCCAGGCCCCGTCTGGGGGTGTGACAGTTTGGTATCAAGAGCCAAGGTTATAGAGAACCAGGTAGTATAAACTAGGTCTGGGACATATTAAAAAAAAAAAAAAAAAAAAAAAAACCAGTATGTGATCTAAGTGATTAATGTATCTTACGTGATCTATATAGTACGTATAATAACCACAGTGATACGTAAATAATATCATACCATATTAAATACTAAGTTGATCTAATTTTCTAAGTGTTTCTTATTTCATCCTATCATGAGTGCTCGTATTGATCATTCATTCATTCATTATTCATTTGCATTCATCCAGGTACCATTCACTATTCTTAATTGTTGCATCTTGCATGGTTGATATAAAGATGTTTATATGAAACTTTGCTTCGTGCAGGTTACTGGCTTATTTCAGTTATTCTCGTTTCTTCAGATTCATCTAACGGATAGCGTGGGACAAATATTGATTGAGAGATTTTGTTTTGGTACCATTCCGACATAATACTATCTGTACCCAACCTGTTGTTACTACACTTACCACTCAGACTGGACACACCAGTGATACCCACAGAGGAACCTATCATAGCACCTACTATAATCCATTCAGGACTACTGCACCAAGCTTCACATGATACTCACCTGCATCTGATTCAGAGTTTGATCCATCAGAGGATCATCTAGATCCAGATACCACCATTACCAGCTTACCTCACCAATTCTTATCATCGGATGATGACCCCACCGACTGTGATACACCAGATACACCATCATCCTTCCCATGACTACACCATTTCCAGAGATTTACGCATTTCTACCCAGAGATCACGCTAACCATACTCGTCGTCGAGTTATTATGATTTATAGCATCTGGACAGGCCTATTCCCCTTGGCGAACGATACGCTACCATCTTAATGGGCGGTACAACATGATGACGCAAGGAAGAGGGTTAGACCATTACCCACTCATCGTCTTGCTGAGAGACATCCTACTGATCATTCTTCTTCAGATTCATCATCAGAGGCATCATTAGATTCTTATTTCGGATTGCTTATTCTGAATCTTCTTCCGAGACACCTATTGTCAGATCATTCTTCACCTGATTTACCGGGTACTTCTGCGGGGCCATCTCGCAGAGACGTTGGATCCCCATGACATCGTATGTACCCTACATTATCACTGTATCCGAGCTTTACTCCTTGTCGGTGCTGATTGATATCCATCGCCTAGAGATGTTAGGATTCTGGTTGTTTGGCAGGGTAGAGGTTGATCCTAAAGAGACTACGTTTGGGGATGATAGGATGATGTTATTGTCAGAGTCTTAGTTTGAGCCTCATTTAGGCAGGATAGTGATCCAAGGTTCAGGCGAGACAGAGATTGGGACGAGTGTTTTGCTTACGCAAGATGCTTCTAGGGATAGAGGATTAGATGCTTTTAGAGGAAGTTTATAGGTGAGGACTATTGATCGTGATGAGACTGAGACGGTTCGTGCTGGTTCGTGAGAGGCTCCGGTGTTTGAGGGTAGAAGTTGAGAGGTTAGCATCCTGTGATGCCACGAGGATATTCCTGAGCCTGCTAGCTGGATCGGTTAGAGGTTACGTATGAGACATTGGGAGATTTGGTTTCAGATGGTTCCATGATCACACTAGCTATCCCAGGACCATCATATACAGGACTATTGAGGGAGTTCTGGAGAGAGGCAGGGAACACAGGGATTGTGGGGGTTGAGTCGGGCAGTTCAGTTATAGCTTTGACAGTGAGGCTTGCTGAGTTGGAGGGGGATTAACGGTATGGCTAGAGGGCACAATGAGTGCTGTGAGAGTCAGAGAGTTGACGCACTCCAGCGCGACATGTCACGTAGGCAGAGAGAGTTGTGGCAGATGCGGACGACTTCGATTTTATGATAGAGTGAAGAGCTTGGCAGACTTGATGGCGTGTGAAAGGAGCACATTGGGGCTAACGTTCTTTGAGATGTTCAGTCAAGTATGCAGTATTTAGTAGTTATATTTATTGATGACGTATTAATAAGTCACTCTTCTTTGTAGTGTTAGATGATATCATATCTTCTGTATTTTGAAAACGTGTGTGATGTAATCACTTTATGTTCGACTGAATGAAATAATGTTTATCTATGATATGATGTCATGATTTGATTTACTTATGCTCTTGTGTCATGCATTATGGGCATTCCGTGAATATGTATTTTGGTCGTGTATTTTTCCTATGAGAGTACCGTAAATTTTATTTAAATGCCTGTTAGTTAATCTCGTTATAACTGAAACTCTCACCAAGCGTTATATTGTTGTGTTGTCTGGAAGTTTCGCCCTAGACACTCCGATCTGGAGCGTCCATGGATACTCAGTGAGGAGTTTGAAGAATGGGTTTGCTCGCCGATGTAGCTGAAGAGGTTGGAGGCTCGTGAAGCCGCAGGACCCTTGAACCTATATGAATGAGAATTGGGGACGACTAGAAGGCGATTAATGGAGGAAATGGAAATGGAAATGGATGGGAAATGGAAATGGGATAATGGAGGAAATGAGTAATGGAAATGAGAGGAAATGGAAATGAGGAATTGGAAAACAGAATGGGAATCATTGTATGAACTATGAGGTTTCAGGCCAGTGGCGCGAGAGTGCACTTTTCCAAGACCGTCTTGAAGTGCAGCCACAGTATTTCTCAGGGACTGAAGGCGTTGTCGGATGACCCGTGGTTTTGAGGAAGATGGAGATGTGTTAATATTAGTAATTGTCCACTAATATTATCAAGTGAAGTATGTACGTGCACACTGCAGGGACAGTGGCTTTGACCTGGTGGATCTCTCATAAGAGAACTATTTTGTGTGTTGAGGCTGGCTGGGCCCCATATACCATTGAATTGGGTTGAACTAATGAGTTGATGCCAGAGTGTATTGTCCAGGAGATGAAATCCAGAGGATGGGTCTGAATTGTGGAATTTGGGCCGTGAAGGGAAACGACTTGACTGTTACACTCAAAGGTTTAGGAGTTGATTGTGTGTGTTACTTGAATGGTTCCTGATGAAGAAGATTGAGTGGAAAGGTTGTATTGGAAAGGTTTACCGGTACAACATTCAAGGGAATGTGATTGACTGCAAATTCCCTGCAAGACTTCAGGATGCTATAGATTGCTAACATGAAGGACAAGAAAGTCAGGTTTATGCTGCAAGGAATGCTGAGATATAAGAGAAGGATGGGGTAAACCTAAGGGTCTTACCAGTGGACAGTCTACCGCCGTTCAAGAGGCAAAATTCTATCGTGGGCAGCTGTGGCCAGAGCTTTATCGGCTTGGGAAAATGAACAGACAAAGGGATATGCTAGGCCACTACCCTTATACTGCAATCAGTGCAGATGCACCATGAAGGGTTATGCACTATGAAATGTGGAAACTGTAGAGGGTTTGGACATAGGACTAGAAGAATTGTACGGGCTGCTATTGACTCCAAATCATCAGAGGGACTCCTTCAGTTGGGAATCAGCAGATCGGTGATTATTTGTTTATGAGTGTGTGGGAGACAGGAATTTCAAGACCCCCTAAATATTAAAAACTAGATCCTAAAATTTCTCCATAAAGGAAATGTACCCTAAGTTGAGAAGATCAGAAACCGTGGAAAACAGCAAGAAACCAGAACGGAAACTAAGTACTGGAAACAAGGGACAGGAGGTACAGAAACTACGGGAGAGTTACGCCATTGTTCTAGTGGTGGAGGAACAAACCCTGATTCCAACGTTGTCACTGGTATGTTTCTTCTCAATATCTGTTATGCTTTTTGTTGTTTGATTCGGGAGTCGATAGGAGTTTTGTGTCGACTACCTTTAGTGCCTTGCTTGATGTTATCCCATCCACTTTAGACACTAGTTATGCCGTGTAGAAATTCTGTCGATGGAAGACAATTTCAGAAAACAAATAGTGTTCTTAGAAGGTTGCACTAGTTAGTGATTGTTTGGTCATCGTTCGACTATAGATTTAATGCCCGTAGAGCTTGGTAGTTTTGACGTCATCATTTGGTAATGGATGGTTGGCGTAAATACCACGCGTTGATGTTTGTGACGAGCGAAGGTTGTCCGTATTCCTTATGGAAATATGAGGTGTTGATTAATTCGAGGATGATTAGTTTGCGACGGTTGGTGAAGTAAGTGAATATCTTGCTGTGCACGGAAAGACCCAAAAAAGTATATGCAGAAAGGATGTCAAGTTTATCTGGAGCAAGTTACATCCAAGAGGCTGAGGATAAGTCGGAAGAGAGGGGGACTTGAGGATCTTGTGCGAATCGTTACAGGGATTTCCGGAAGTCTTTTTCCAGTAAGATTTGCCTGGATTACCGCCTGCTCGACACTGATTGGAATTTCAAATCGACTTAGTCCCTGTTTCCCAACGGTGCCGCATCTGTAGCACGAGCACCGTATGAATTAAGCACAGCCGAAAATGCAAGAGTTCGTCGGCTCAGTTTACAAGAACTTTCTGAAAAAAAGTGGATTTAAACTAAGGCCGGTTCTCTTCACCTTCGGGGCAGCACGGGGTTTTGTTTGTTTAAGAAGAAAAGACGGTTCTTTTCGGATGTGTATCGACTATGTGAACTGAACAGTACTGTGTGAAGAACCGTATACCCCTTCCGAGAATCGACGATTTGTTTTTCGATCAATGCAAGGATCAGAGTTCTATTCTAAGAGCGACCTGAGATGCTGGTTTTCTGTCAACTTCAGAGTTGTGAGGAAGCATTTCAAAGACAGCTTTTAGGACTCGCTATTGGTCATACGAGTTCCAAGTAATGCCGTTAGGTTTGAACTAACGACACCAAGCGAGATTCATGGACTTGATGAATAGGTTGTGCAAAAACCATTCTGGATAGATTCGTGATTGTTATTCATCGACTGATATTTTGATCTACTCCAAAAAGCAGAAAGGAGCATTGAAGGACAATCTTTAGTAGATCTTGTATTTTATTGGAGAAGGAGATTGTACGCCAAGTTTCTCAAAGTGCTGAATTTTGGGCTGTCGAAGACATTTTCTTGGTCACGTGATTGATAGTGAAAGGCATTCATGTTGATCTCCGCTGAAGATTGAGGCAATCAAGGATTGGGCATCGCCAAAAACACCTACCGAGAATGTCAATTCTTAGCGTTTGGCCGTTACTACCGGACGATTTATGAAGGCTTTTCAAAAATCGCTAGACCTATGACGAAACTGATCAGAAAGGTGAAGTTTGAATGGGAGAAATGACTAGAAGCTGCATTCCATTGTTTGAAGCAAAAGCTGTGTAGTGCACCAATTTTGGCATTTACTAGAGGGAAGCCGAGAAACTTCGTGAGAACTTCGTGGTATATTGCGATGCTTCGCATAAAGGGTTGGGCGCGGTTTTGATGCAGAGAGAGAAGGTCATAGCTTACGCATCCCGCCAACTCAAGGTTCACGAGAAGAACTATACCACACACGACCTAGAGCTTGGTGCAGTAGTGTTTGCCCTGAAAATGTGGAGACATTATCTGTACGGTACCAAGTGCGTTGTGTTCACTGATCATAAGAGTTTGCAACACATTCTCGACCAGAAGGAGCTGAATATGAGGCAAAGACGTTGGTTAGAATTGTTGAGCGACTACGACTGTGAGATTCGATATCATCCAGGAAAGGCGAACGTGGTGGCTGATGCCCTGAGTCGAAAGGAAAGAAGCAAGCCGCTACGAGTTCGAGCCTTGGTTATGACTATAGGGTTAAACCTTCCTAAGCAGATTTTGAGTGCTCAATCGGAAGCCAGAAAGGAAGAGAACTTCATCAACGAAGATTTGCGTGGCATGATTAACAAGTTAGAACCTCGCGCTGACGGAACGTTATGCTTAAACAATCGAAGTTGGATTCCGTGTCTTGGTGATTTGAGGGCCTTGATTATGCATGAGTCGCATAAGTCGAAGTATTCCATCCACCCTGGATCGGATAAGATGTATCAGGACTTGAAGAAGTTATATTGGTGGCCTAACATGAAAGCAGAAATTGCCACTTATGTCAGCAAGTGTTTAACATGTGCAAAGGTTAAGATAGAATATCAGAAACCATCTGGTTTGTTGGTTCAACCAGAGATCCCACAATGGAAATGGGAGAACATAACAATGGACTTTGTGACTAAACTGCCGAGGACAGCGGCTGGGCAAGACACGATTTGGGTAATCGTTGATCGTCTCACTAAATCTGCTCATTTCTTGCCTATGAGAGAAGATGACACGTTAGAAAAATTGACGAGACAATACTTGAAGGAAGTAGTCTCAAAGCATGGAGTACCGGTTTCGATCATCTCTGATCGCGATGGAAAATTTACTTCACATTTTTGGAAGTCTCTACATAAAGCATTAGGTACTCGATTGGATATGAGTACAACCTACCATCCAGAGACCGATGGTCAGAGTGAGAGAACCATTCAAACGTTAGAGGATATGTTACGTGCCTGTGTACTCGACTTTAGAAAAGGTTGGGATAAACACTTACCGTTGGTAGAATTTTCGTATAACAACAGTTACTATACCAGCATTAAGGCTGCTCCGTTTGAGGCGTTGTATAGGCGCAAGTGTCGATCACCCATCTGCTGGGCTAAAGTTGGGGACAGTCAGCTCACTGGCCCAGAGATCATCCACGAGACAACCGAGAGAATAGTTCAAATCAAGAGCCATATCCAAGCCGCCCGTGATCGTCAAAAGAGCTATGCCGATGTAAGACGAAAACCTCTTGAGTTTCAAGTAGGAGATAAGGTCATGCTGAAAGTGTCTCCTTGGAAAGGAGTGATACGTTTTGGCAAACGGGGAAAGCTGAACCCTCGTTATATTGGACCTTTTAAGATCATTGCCAAAGTAGGAACCGTTGCCTATCGTCTAGAACTTCCAGAGAAGTTGAGTAGAGTTCATAGTACGTTTCACGTCTCGAAATTGAAGAAATGCATGGCTGATGAACCGCTTGCTATACCGTTGGATGAAATCCAAGTGGACGACAAACTGAACTTCATCGAAGAACCTGTCGAGGTCATGGACCGTGAGGTCAAGCGTCTGAAGCAGAGTCGTATTCCGATTGTCAAAGTACGTTGGAACTCCAAGAGAGGTCATGAGTTCACTTGGGAGCGTGAAGACCAAATGCAAAAGAAGTACCCGCACCTTTTCACCAACTCTGCACCCGCCACAGAGGTTGCGTCCTAAGCTTTGAGGATAAAGCTTCTTTAACGGGGAAAGAATGTGACAACCCGAGAATTTCTGTTCAGTAAATTAGCCGTTTCCGTGTAGAAATTTGAATTTTTAAATGTTTCGTTTAGCTTTACCGTTTAACCGGGAAGATATTTCGTTAATATCTGAGAATCGTCGCCGGGAGCGAATCGGGACACCAAACGTTGTAGTATTTTGGCAATAGCCACGTTTTTATGTTTTAAGGCAATGTTTAAAATTTTGTAATTTTCCGTGTTACCGTTACTCGTTTCGTTATTTACGTGATACGTGTTTTGATTTATATCTATACTTGTGCATGGTATCTCTTGAAATTAAATACAAGCTTGCATTTCCTAGAAAGTTGGAAGCCATTTGGTCTCCCCCTCATGGTCTTAAAACCGGCTATGCATGTATATACATGCATAGGATTCAAAATTTGAACAAATATTCCTAGACAAGCTTGCATAAACCAAGGTTAAGGACTAGTACTAACACTCATTTGATTGGCGGATCGTTTTGGTCCCCCTTCCTTGTCCCCTAACCGACAGCCCTTGTCCTCTCCTATCCCACGGCATACACTAGTGTGTGTGTGTGTGTGTGATTTTTGCTAGTTATAATCAAGTGTACAAGCTCATTTCTTAAACATTCTCTCTCTAAAACACACATATATCTTCTTTCTTTTCCTTCTTGGCCGAACCATCTCACACACCCAAATCCACACATTTTTAATCTTTGATCAACCATTTGAAGATATATTATTCGAGTTGATTGTTATTTCATCCGGGTATTTTATAAAACAACGTTTGGGACTAAAATTTTTGGACTAAAAGTGGAACGAAACTATGTCTTTTGGACCAAAAGTGTAACGAAACTATGTCTTTTGGACTAAAAGTGGAACGAAACTATGTCTTTTGGACCAAAACCAAACCTTTTTTGAATTTTGGACCAAAAGTGAAAAACGCACCAAACCACAAGGACCAAAAATGTACTTAACTCTTTTATTTATAAATGGAAGAACATAAAAAGTAGTTGTACTTTTGCGTTTAAAAGTTCGTTGTGACTATTTTGATATATATATTGTTATCACTACGGCTATATCGTTTATTTAAGATTTATCGTATATTAAGTTTAAATATTGTTGGCGAAGAGATTAAGTTAGATGTTGGATTTGTTGGAAGCGTAAATTGAATGTCGAAGAGGTTTAGGTTTAGAACGGATTTTTTTGCGATATTTGAGGTGTTGTCAAAAATAGATCGGATATTCTTTCGAGTCAATAAAAGATGTACTTTTGTAAAAACGGATATTTTCACGTGTCGAGGTTGATAAAAATGGAAAGTCGATATTTTTAGAAAGGTCATGCCGAAATTTCATAAACTTTATAAAAGCGACAAAAGAAAATATACTTCTAATATCAAACTTATGATGACAATTTAGAAAAAAACGTAAGTGCGAGTTTAGGTCCAATATTTTAGTTAAAAGATCAACGTAAGTATCGAAATACACTAAAAGACGAAATACACTAAAAGACAAAATACACTAAAAGACGAAATACACTAAAAGACGAAATACACTAAAAGACGAAATACACTAAAAGCACGAAATGCACTAAAAGACAAAATACACTGAAAAGACTAAATACACTAAAAACGAAATACGCACTAAAAGTACGAAAATATACTAAAAGACGAAATGTACTAAAAGACAAAATAACAACTAAAAGACAATGAATTTTCTAAGATTTTTTTGAAGTGTCGACTTGTCAAAACTTATAACTTTCAAAAGTACGTTTTTAAAAAGGGATACGCCGTGTCTACTCGTGCTCCCGGAGATCATTCTATGTGTAAGCGTTATACGTTTAGCATCATACTATTAAACGACAACTATAAGATAGGATTTTGTCGCTAGAACCGAGAGATTCATTTTCAACTTGATGATTCTTTTGATCCACTACCCGTATAAGGTGAGTTCATAGCCCCACTCTTTTACTCGTTTTGAATAAATGTTTTATAACTTGGGGTGAGAAACATTGCTTGTTTTTAAAACTGGACACAAGTACGTTACGTGAGATTTCCCTGTTTACGTGTTGCCTAAGTAGCGTTTAGACCACTACTGCCCCACTTATCATGAACCGTCAATCTCTTGACTGGAGGACCGGTCGAGGGAGCGCGAGTGTTATAAATAGATCTATTGGGACTAATTATCCCTATCCGGGTGAGTAGCGCTCACTACCCACGGGGCTCCCGATAAACGGATATATACCATGTCGAAACTTAAGAAGGTAGTCTTGGTCAGTTACCTCGGGGGCTTGTTTCAACCTAGCAGTGTACTATGCTATAAACGTAATTAGCTTCGGTGTCATGAGCTTAGCGCAACGTAAATACCTTTTTATGTGAAGTTGTATCTGTTATAACTGTCGCATACGTGTTGATATCTTGTGGTCCACTATAATAACGTTTGAACTAAACCTATGAATTCACTCAACTTTATGTTGACGTTTTAAGCATGTTTTTCTCAGGTGCTTAGCATGGATGCTGTTGATTGACTTATGTGAAGTCTATTTGCCTGTACCGGTTTACTAGAGATTTATCTATGTCTTTAAATACCATTGTTGAACTTATTTAAGCTTCTGAATTTTAACTTTGTATCTTTTAAATTTAATCGATGTAAAACTTATTATTATTATTTTAAAACTTTACAACGGTGCTTATTTTCAAAACGTACCCTTAGAGGTTGTTCTTTATGCTTTGTACTTGAGATGCTCAATAAAGTCACGCCTCCGGACACGTGTTCCGTCCAGGCCCCGTCTGGGGGTGTGACATAAAATTTCTGCATTATTTTTCTGACATTAATAGTGTTGGTTCGTTTGAACTATAAAAACTTTAGGAAATATTTTAGCATTACTTGTATAATATTTATATGCGGTTTAAAATCTTATAAATATTATTTTATAAAACACTTGAACTATATATTGTGACACTTTATAAATAATAAAAATACTAAATCAAGCGAAATGACTATAATTAATTTTATAGTTATTAGAAAATGTTTCGAAGACATATACTTGGACATTAAATGGCAAACGTAACTTAAACATTGTTTCAACTCTTATAACTAAACGAAAACTATTAAGTGGTGATATAATTTGATAATGTACATTGTTGTATTTATTTTAAATACATTACACTTATACGACCTATAAATAATTAGGTTGCATTCCGGATCATTCGTGACGTTTCACTTTATTGATTTTGCTATAATCAATACATTCACATAAGGTGAGTTTCACGACCCCTATTTTATTTCCTTATAACTCTTTTGGGGGAGAATACATGCGCATTTACAAAATAGTTTACATACTTGTTCTCATAACTTATTTACAAGCTCGTTTACATACTAATTACAAACTCGTTTACTAACTCGTTACACACTCATTTACATATCTCGCGGTGGGATACATTATTCACTTATGGACGCAACAACTTTACTTTCATTCAAATGATTACGGATTAGCTTAAGTGCGATGAATTGTTAATTACGGTGGGTAAGCGCGAATGTTGTAAAATAGATCTATTTGGGATTGACATCCCCGTCTTGGATTGGTGTCTACAAGGCCAACGGACGTATACCATGTCGGATTTGGAATGTTACGGGTTGATATCTACATGGGGCATACATTGGCATTAATTTGCATCCATTCATGTCGAGCATCAATGTCATGAGCTTAGAAAATCGTAATTACATTTTTGTAATATTGTATGTGTTACAATGTCATACACTTTGACATCTTGTGATCCACATTACTTTTACTGAACGTCACTAGTTGTTAAACACTCTTTTATGATATTGTGGTGAAGCAGTAGTCACTAAACACTCTTTTATGATACTGTGGTTAAAGCAGTAAGCAATACACTCTTTTAGTCCTACATTTACATTTACATAAATTTATGAACTCACCAACTTTATGTTGACACTTTTAAGCATGTATTTCTCAGGTGAATTAGATGCTTGACTTATCTGGTGTGCATTGGAGTCCAAACTTTACAAGATTGCATTCATGGATTTCTTCTTACATTCAAACTATCAAATCTTGTTGTATTATTTCAGTTTTACATTTTGATGCAAACTTTGGGACAAATATTATAACAAGTTCAATTTTAATTAAATCAACGAGATTACTTTTCAAACGACTCATTTAGAGGTCGTTCTCTTGTATCTTATACTATTGTATTATGAAGTAACGCTCCCGGACAATATTTCGCTGTGACCCATTTTGGGGGTGTTACAAGTGGGTGGATCGGTGAGGTTACAGTTAATGAAAAACAGGCAGATTTTATCACAATATGAAACACACAAATCTAACTTAACCGAACAATCACAAACACAATCTTTACAACACGAAGACATGAGGCATGCAAAATATAGCTTATGAAATACTCACCATTGTGGATAAGTGAGTCTGATCCCCTCGATGTGTGCTTAAACACACATCATTTTAATCCCGAAAAACACTATAAAACGGACTAATAACCATAAAATATGAGTAATTATATTGAAAATATGTTTGTATTGTGTTATTATCTCTTACAGGTACAAAGGATTGAAAACGAAGCAAAAATGGTAATTTTCGGGTGACTTTCGATGACGTTTTCACGTTTATCGAGATTCAAACAAACCCGGAAAAAATTCCCCGAGCACTCCATTGAAAAGAGCACAAAATTACGAGTCCAACGGTACCGACCTTTTATATTTGAACCTCTTTATTTGTACCGAACCAAGTCTTTTGAACCTTTTATGTTAAATGAACCGAGCCACCCCTCTTTATATGTTAAATAATAAATTGTAGCTATACATAACAAGAGGAAGCCCCAGGCTAGATGGTAACCAGGACAACCCTAGAGCTTTGCTCGGGAGGTCCTGAGTTCAAGTCCAGGCAGGGGTGCTTTTTGCTATATCCACGTCAGCAGCTGACGTGGCTGCCACGAAAGCTGACATGGGACCCACCTGCTGACGTGGTAGTGGACCCCACTGCTAACGTCACTAGCGGTTGTCCAATAGGATGCTGCCACATGGTGGCGGTGCCACAACTAATGATTATATTCGTAGGTACGAGGTTGCAGGCTACGCAGGGCGGCTGTCCACACAAGACGCCACGTGGCGTGGCGTACGAGGTTCCAGAAGGTACGAGGTACGAGGGCATTCATGGCAATCATTAGCAATAACAGGCTGGCAGTGAGCAGATCCAATGCAATGATTGGAGGAG
>BQNB010029511.1:25183-55679 GCA_026074375.1 Tanacetum coccineum | reverse complement strand
ACCGAGAGATTAAGTAAACAAAAAGCAAACACGAGATCTTCAACACACTTTAAACCATTTTCATTACATCATCATATTAATCTTGTGAAATAAGCTAGTACAATAAGCACAAATTTAAGAAATAAGCTACTACAAAACTTAAATAAGCTAAAAACTTAATACTAAAACTAAGAAAATAAAAAGCCTAGGTGGGAAAAGTGTGAAGGAGGCTAGTTGCTTTTTATAGGGCAAGAAGGGTGAGATTTGTGAATTTCGTCCTATCATTTAACAATCGAGTAGCCAATCATTGGGTCCTATTCTCATACACACGGATTGAGAGGTTTAGCAGAAAGATCTAACCGTTCACATCGTGACACCTGTCATTCTTTTTAGCTTCATACATACGCCTCTTTTCTGCCCCTTGGATCATTGTTTTGAGAAATGAAATGATATATAACTTTGTAATGCCACGCGTCAGATTTATATTAGCCATCCCGACCATAGTGCGAGGTCACGTGACCTTTCCTTATTTAATTTCAGTGTACGTGTCTGACGTCATGGTGACATCATCTCATTCTTAATATCAGATTTATATTGGACTTTATAATTGGGCTTAAGTTGGGCCTTGGCTGGTCCGGCCCATAAAATGGGTTACGGGCTGGCCCAATAAAATCCGAGGGCACCGTTGGACTCGTTTTTCCGTGCTCTTTCCAATGGCATGCTCGGGGACTTTTCACGACTTTGTCTTGATTTTGAATAATAGGCACTCTTGATCGCGACGAACCCGTAAATACCCGTTTTTGCTCCGTTTTCAATCATTTTTACCTGCAAGACATAAAAATACCAAACAAACATATTTGCAAGATAATTATCCATATTTTAGCATTTTTAGTCCGATTAATAGTGTTTTACGGGGTATAAACGATGTGTGTTTTAGCACACATCAGATTCCCCCACACTAAGCCATTGCTGGTCCCACACGCAATGTTAATAAAACAAACCCGGAAATAAATAATTTTATCCCCTTTTAACTTATGACCCCTCACAATCAAACAAGAACAGAAAAGATCCATTAAAAGGTTCAAAAATCATTTAATTCGCAAGCACCCCCGTTTTAACCATTTATTAAATAATAAAAACTAAGATAATAATTTTTATAAAATTTATTTTAAAAGGCTTAAGAATAGGAGTTCGTCATCCTTGACTTTTCACAATCTCCAAACTAAGCTTAAAACGAAATCACAGCCAAATATAAGATTAGATGCTAATGCTACTCATAAATGCTAATTGTGTAAGTATAAACTTAACTTTTCGCTCTCTTATTCCTAAATCCTCTAAGAATTTTTATTATTATTATTGGCGACAAATAAATTATGGCCTTATTTTAATAAAGTAAACCCGGTTTAGACCATAAATAGTTTGAAATCCTTTCCTAAAGAGACGATATGGTGAGAATAAGGTCCACATTAAGGTTATAATTTCACATGATTTAGGGGTTATCCTTTTTATTTCATCCGAAACAACTCAACTACGAGTCCAGAGACGGAAGCTTTATTTAGATAACCCCGGAGTCGAAATTTGGCTTTATTATTATTATTATAGCAACATTATTAAACCTCGGTCCTTTAAACAACTGACATATGGGGCGTCCTAACCGACAAGAGTCAGTAGTCTTATTTCGACCTCGGTAATTTCCTCGACCTTTTTGAAGGCTGCAACATCAGTTGTGAGCCGACAATATGCAGCAAACTTTTATCAGTCTCGGATTATTACTATGTGCCTTATTTAGAAGACTGCCACATCGGTTGTGAGCCGGCAAGAGACAGTAAACTTTTATCAGCCCACAGTTTTTATTATTATTACCATTACCTCCAACCTTTAAACGACTACCACATCAGTATGCGAGCCGACAATGATCCAGAAGTCTTATTTCGGCTTCGGTTTATTTATTATTATTATTATAGCTAAATTTCAAGTCTTGTGGTCTTTTAACAACTGTCACATCGGTATGCGATTCAAATATAAATTGAACTAAGACTAATTTTAATTGATTATCGGACTACAATCTTTAATTAAAAATAGTTGATTTAAGTCTAATTTTCAAAGATAGCACGTATTATAGTCAAATTGAAAGCTTACGGGAGGAAAAGATACAAATAACATACATGAGCCTCTTAAGATTTCAATAACTTTGTTTAGCACCAACTTTCTACTTAACACTATCATTTTTCGTTCTTTGCAAAATTTTAAAGTTAAGCAAACGCTAAGTCTAAAAAGCTAAGGGGAAAGCTAGAGTTTTAAACTCGGTCAAATCAAAAGCTACCTAATTCTACGGGCATACTTATTACTATATATTTATATTTTAATCATTTTTTTTATATCAAACAATAAAATTTTAAAATTTTGGTCAAAACAGGGTTGCACTGACACAGCAGGCACAGTACGTCACATTTCGTAGAAATCCCCCCACACTTAGAAAGGAACATTGGCTCAATGATTCAAAAATATGGGTGTTACCCCCTCACTTAGAATGGAAAAAGGCAAATGTCAAAAAATTCAATTGTGAAAGGGAAAAAAAAAAAACACTATATATATAAACATGATCAGGGGGGGATTGAGGAAAATTTTTTTTTTCCTCCAAAATAAGCAAAAGATCGAAGACCGGACGATTGGAGGATTGAAAACGAGCACGGGTCTTCATGATCTTGAGGAATCCTGCAAAAAACGATACCACAAACCAAAGAAAGAAGCACGCCCCCACACTTAGGCTATAAAATCACACGCTTATTCATAAAATACTATTACTACTAGGATAAGCATGGGTTGCCACCCACGAAGCGCTTATTTTTGTTAACCGAGTCTTGAGCCTGACTCGATCCCCCACACTTGAGCTTGGTCAAGGAGGATAGAAATGGAGATACGGGACATCCAAGTGAGGAATGTCCCCTCCAGAAATTCATCAATCAGGGCGTTCAGAAAAATCAAAAGTGATTTTGGCCCGATGAGATGAGAAAGGAGAAGAGAAAATACCAGGTTTGAACACTTTGTCCTCGTTTTCGGATGAAAACGGGAGCAAAAGGTCAAACACTGGACAAAGGGTGGGTTGGGTGGGTAAAAGATTAGGCATAAGAACATCATGTTCAGAAATGTCACCCACCACTTTCTTAGTAACAACGCCCGCATCAGGTTCAAAATTAAAGCAAATCTCAACATCCGGTGGTTCCGGAGGAGGACGGGGAAGAGATGGATCATCAAAATGATCAAGAGAAAATGACTCATTTTCGGGAAGGGGAGGGGAGTCATTGCTAAGCAATTCTTCAAGAAAACGAATATCCCCTTCCGAGTCATAGTCGTCGATCTCAATGCCCGGTGGCATCGAGTCATCGGAAGCAAGAAATAAGTCGATCTCCTCCATAAGAGAGTCACTATCCTCAACGAGGATAGGAGATGGAGAGAGAGACTCGATTGTAGCATCAGAAATTTCAGAATTAGATTCTTCCGGAGGTCGAGGAAGAGAAAATTCATCAAAAATAGAATCGATCTTTGTAGAATCAATCGGAGAGTCACGATTTAGTAGAGATTCTAAAAGATCCGATTCGGCGTTAAAGCAACGTTCATCAATTCCCGGTGGAATTGGAATGACAACATCTAAATCCTTTTGATTAGGAAGAATTTTCTCATTAGTGATAATTTCATCGTCAAGATCGTAAAGAGGATTGGAGAAATATTTAAATTCATCCTTTTGAATTTCCTCTTCGGATAATGACTCATCATCACTAGAGAAATCGTCGTTAGAATCGAAAAGAGGATTATCGAAAGTCGAAAAATGAGATTCCGGTGAATCATCATTTATGGGCACATCACACTCACTTTCACCATCGGATAAATCCGCGGACTCACTTGGGGTAGGGACAAGGTCATGAACACTAGACTTGATTGTGTTAGCTGATTCCGTTACCAGAATAGTGTCGAGATGCTCATCCTCCATTATGAGAGAGTCCGAAATAGGTAAGTCGGGTGTGATTGCGGAAGGCCTAATCATATAATATTTCCTTATTTTATTATTTTCATCATAAATGGAAGGCATCCAAAGCTGTTGAACTTTTAAATCAAACCATTTTTGATAATCATCATCACAATCATCGTCGGAAATAACGTCAGACTCACTTGGGATTGGAATAGGATCTTTAACACTAGGTTCAAGTGAACCTTTTTGTGTGTCAAGATGCTTATCCCCCATTTTTAGAGAGTTAACGGTTTTCACGGTTGAAAAAGGAATACGTTTGGTAGAAATTGTGAAATTTCTTAAAGTCGGATCAATTCGTGATTTTCTTGAACGAATAGAAGTTTGAGGAATAGATTTTTCTTCGATATTTAAGCACTCTTGAGTTTTACGTTTAGCTTCTAACTCCGCGGCCTCCTTTTCTGTGGCGATTCGTTTCTCATCTTCTTGCCTCGCGGCTTCCTCCTAGCTCCGGAAAATCACATGGTATGAGAAATCTGCCGGGGTCTCCAAGTTTTTTAGGCAACTTTTTTAGGAGCACCGCCGAACAATTCTCATTTAACGGGGTATTTGCCAATTCAAATAATTTTTCCTTATTACTAAGGAGACTCTTAAACGTAGAAGCAAACTTAGGTATGTGAAAAAGAGCATCCGCAAAGCTAAGGTTGAATTGTATATCTATGAAAGATTGATGGAACTTTAACATTTGGATAATTTGCTTTCTCTCGTAGATTTTGATACATTTTTAAGGCTCGATGGATAAGTATTGACGGTTTAGGATTAGGATTAGAGCAACTTCGAGCTCGGTAAGGTCTTGGACAACCGGAGGTTGGACGCTGTGTGGTTCTTTGTGAACTTGTAGGTTTGTATCCTCGGTCTTTGTTTGCCTAGGTTGTTTTTATGTTCCACTTCTTTCGGGATGAGGAGTAGGAGTAGGTGGAATGTTATGGTCGTTATAAGTATCACCAATTTGGGTGTATTTGCTTTCTGTCAACTCCTCGGGTTAGCTACCGTTATTATAGGAAGTGATCCTAAACCCGTGGGACTTGCTTTTGCATAGTAAGATTTAGTTAACATGTTTATTATTTGATTGTTTTGATTTTCTATCTTATTGGTTCTTGTAATCAAGAGAAGATTTGAATTCATTCCGCAATTCCGTCTTTCTTCATATTAGGTCATTTGGTTTGCATGGTCTCTCTAAGTAGATTCATTACTTTTCTTGTGTTTGTTTAACTCATTCGTAGGTCAAACTTGAGCTTGTTAATTCTGTGCGTGATAATTGTTGTTTCCTTGATTGAAGTTTTGCCATCTTCCTTGATTGTTTGGAGTTTGATAATTTCCTTGATTTTGATTTGTACGATTATAGTTTTGATTGTGTCCCATTGGTTGATAAAACGATAATTCAGGATCTCATGAGGACGAGTATCCATTTCCCTCCTTGATGGTAACTCCCCAGTGGTGTGATGCATTAAAAGTGTTGCTATCAGTAGCAAGACACTCAAAGTACGGATGCGGTCCACCATAAGTTACACAAGTCTCTTCTACGGCTTTCACGGAAACTTGTTGATTAGCCTTGTTCATAAGCACTAATTCCTTAACGATCTCGGTGAGAGCGGTTACATCTGGAGAAGGTGATGGAATAGAAGAAGTAGTAGTACTTACATTTGAAACAATCAGTTGTTTCGTGAAGTCGTACATTTTTGACTTATTCTCAATAATCGTCATCTAAGAATCTCGAGGTGCCACGGTTCAAAGTTACCACCGGCATCAGGGCATTTTGAGAATCTTGAATCGGATTGTTGTCAATGCATTATAAAAGGTATTATTGATGCAATTCTGAAAAACCGTGGTGTGGGCATTTACAAAGGAGATCTTTGAAACGATCCCATGCCTCACTAAACGTTTCATCAAACTTTTGTTGAAAATTCGTGATATCGTTCTTGAGATTCATAGTCTTCGAAGGAGGAAAGAAATAATTCACAAACTTAGAAACGAGATCTTCCCTCAGTATGGATAGAATGAGGGGGTTCCTTTTCAAGCCAAATCTGGGCGTTTCACCCTAGTGAAAATGGGAAAAGCAGCAACTTGATAGCTTCGTGTGGAATATTTTTGTATTTATTTTAGCGTAGAAGTGATTTGTTTAAACAAAGGAATATGAGCATGAGGGTTGTCCTTCTTAAAACATGAAAATTGACTCGAAGTTACTAATGGATGTAACCGCCTTTTAACTCAAAATTTTAGGCAAGTATAGCAGGCATAACAATGATCTCCGTAACCCTCAGTATGGGGCCTTGGTGCAATTCCCGACTTAGTACACGCGTATCCGCCATAGTGACAACGGGAGTCTCAACAATAGTTCGAATCTCGGGTTCGACTATTTGCTTGGAACGTCTACTATTACGTCGCTTAAGAATCGTGGAAGATTCAAGAATTAAATTCGATTGATTCGAATATTATAGTCTATATATGTGTAATTTATATACATTATAATATATATATATATATAATATATATATTATATATATTATATATATATTATATATATCCTGAAATACCAATAAGTAATCAGTATTAGAGGAGGTATCCCGTTTTGATATATAAAAAATTGCTTGAGGACAAAAACAATAATTTTTATCTCCCAGATGTCGTATCCGACGATGTGTGAATTGAAAAAACCTTGCTTCGGTTCGTGATGTGTGATTGATTAATCAATTATTTTGGATTTTAGTAATCTAAGTAGTAAAAACGTAAAGGAAAAGCACATAAAGGCATGCTAAGCTAGAAACAAAGGCAACTTAAAAATCTAACGACATATAAAAGTAATTAAAAACTAATTTAAAATTAAAATGCAATTAATTATTCTTAAATATGACAAAATTAAACTCTTTAAAAAACTCAAAATGCAAATTTTTAATCTAAAATGATAAAATTAATTTTTAGAAAAAAGAAAATATATTTTTATTATTTTTATTTTTTAAAACTATTTTTCAAGCTTTTAAAACTAAAAATTTAATTAAAAATATTAAATGAAAACTAAAAATTATAAAAAAATTCAGAAAAATACTAGAACTTATTCTAAAGGTTTAGGAAGAAAAATGGGATTCACAGCTTATTCCAATAAGCTGTGAAAATTCAATTAGCTATAAGCCATAAACTAAAAATGGAGTATTATTAATAAATGGTTGCATAGTTTTTATGAAAAAGAACCCAATGGGCAGTGGTTGAGGTGTTGGTGTGTTAAGAGGGAGGTCACAGGTTCGAACCCTGTGACTTTCTTTTTGAAAACTTATTTTTTTTAAAAATTTCTTTTTGACAAACCTAAAGAACAAACATAAATAAGCACTTTAATTAAGAGACTTTTCCAGAACTTATTTATAAGCTAGATAAAAAGCAATCTAAAGTGACAGTTTTGGGGCGCGCACTAACTTAATGACATAAGCTTAAAACTGTTTTTTTGGTGTCTAGTTTAGGACTCAATAACATCTAGCTCTCTACGCGCTAAATAAGCTGAAACAGACAAACACCTAAAATACTATCTATAAGCATTATGATTACTCTCTCTTAAGCAAACAGATATAAGCTGCGCCTCTCGCCTTCTCTCTCCCTCTCCTCCAACTCCCCTCTTAAACCTCGCGCGCTCGCTCGCTCGCACAGACTTACAAACATATTCTAAGGACTTTTAACCAAAATTAAGCTAAGATATTGAACAATAAGAACTAAGAAAAAGCTAAAAGCTTAAAACAGGTAAAGTACTATAACCCAATGACACAAATAAGCAAAAATTAAGCAAACTATATTTGAATATAGCCTATCAAATGGTAAGTGTAAGTGACAGACTACTACTTACTTGTTTTTAATTTTTCGGGCTTTTTGAAAATTTCTGACTACTCTAGGAGCTCAATATTAAGACTTAAAAACTTACACTTGAACAACCTAAAAAACTAATAATAACAGCATTAAGAACAGATATATTTAAGCTATAAAGCAATTAAATTTAATCAAAGTAAGGATTAAATCTAATCACAAAATGACTGCACATTTAGTTCCTAAAAAAAAACTACTACCATTAAACTGTTTTGACAGTTTCTTTGATTTAAAAAACTTCAAAACGGTTTTTTCCAAAGTCCATGATCTAAAAACAGTGTGCATAATGATTATTTGAAACCAGATTTGAGCATTTAAAAACATACCTTAAGCTTTCATTTTTAAAATCAACTTTGCAAGAAATTTAGCACATACTTAGACTAGCAGACATGGATTTTTTGTTGTAAAAAAAACTAAAAAACCTTAACAAAGCCTACTTAAGGCTTTAATAAAAACTAGTACCTAGATAAATATTAAGTGCTTGTGCAAACTAACTTGAAAACCAAAAACAGCTTGTACACTATTTTACCATGATTAAAGTGCTTAACCCAAACACCCCTTTAAATTTTGAAAACTCATTTATAAGCCAAAAAGGATCTAAATAATCCTCAATTTGTGAAAATAGATTAAGCATTATAGATAATAAGGACAAATAAGCAAGAATTTTAGAGAAATGATTACTGGATAATAAAGCTAAACTCAATAAGCAGATTAAAGCTTACTAATTGGACAAATTTTTATAAATCTCTTAATGAAACTAAAGAAAAAATTACATATGTAGTCCCTATGTTTATTCGCAAACAATCACGTTTGTCCTCTATATTCTTTTTAAATAACCAGTAGTCCCTATTTTGAAACTGGTAACGTGGCCGTCCTATTTTGGATGGTCGTTAACTTTTCTGGTTAAGTCTAATTACTAAAAGGGTATTTTGGTCTTTTTGCTCCTGTCACCAACATAGGGACGAAACATGTAATTTTTTCTTATTATTATTATTATTACTATTTTTTTATTTTATTTTTATTTTAAAATATTTTTAAGTTTTTTTTATTTCGGTTTTTCAGTTTATGGGCAATATATAAAGTTTAAAAAATTTTAATTTTTTTTACTTCGTTTTCATGTATCGAGGCTCTACCACCCTATCTCCCCTCCCCCCATCATTTCACTCTCCACGCGCGGCGTTCAAAGAAATTTAAAAAGAGATATATATACGCACGCTACACGCGATGTTTTTCTTCTCGTAAACATAAAACCGAAATAAAATTGCTGTGTAAACTGAAAACCAAAATAAAAAAAAATTTAATTTTAATTTTTTTTTTATTATTGCTCGTAAACTAAAACCGAAATAATAAAAATTTTAAATTTTTTTTATTGCACGTAAATTGAAACCGAAATAAAAAAAATTTATTTATTTTTAATTATTGCTAGTAAACTGAAACTGAAATAAAAACAATAATTTTTTTTTTATTATTTCTAGTAAACTGAAACCAAAATAAAAAAAAATAAAAAAAAAATAAAAAAGAATTTAAGATTTTTTTTATTATTGCTCTTAAACTGAAACAGAAATAAAAAAAATAAATTTATTTATTGCTAGTAAACTGAAACCGAAATAAAAAAAATAATATTTTTTTTTTATTATTTGCTCGTAAACTGACCATAAATAAAAAATAAAAAAAATTAAAGAATTTTTTTTATTATTGCTCGTAAACTGAAACCGAAACAAAAAAAATTAATTTTTTTTTATTATTGCTAGTAAACTGAAACCAAAATAAAAAAAAATTAAAAAAAATTTTAAAGATTTTTTTTTTATTATTGCTCGTAAATTGAAACGAAATAAAAAAATTTATAAATTTTTTTTTAAAAATTCTTTTTATAAAAAGAATTTTTTTTTTAATTTGATTCATATATAAATTTTTTTAATTATTGCTCGTAATAATAATAATAATAATAATAATAAGGAAAATAAAATTTGGGTCGTTTTTTAAGTTGAATTCGTTATAAAAAATTACACATTTCTTCCCTATGGTGGTGACAGAGCAAAAAGACCAAAATTACCCTTTTACTTAATTAGACTTAACGAAAATAGTATCGAACCATCCTATATAGGGACGGCCAGCATTACCAGTTTCAAAATTAAGAACGCATAGTGTAATTAAAATGAAATAGGGACGAAACGGTGATGTCTTTGGTTTAATCCATTAGGGAACGAAAACATGTAATTTTTTCTAAACTAAATGAAATGATGTAAAACTAGGAATTTTAGTATATTTATAGCTAACATAAGACAGAGTAAGAACAATAAAAAGCATTAATAAACACAATAAGCAAATTTATAAGCTAAATAAGAAAATAAGCTAAAATGGAAAAAGAAACCATACCTTGTCCTTTGCTCTAAACAAGGACATAAAATGCTCTATAGAGCTTATCTACAATGCTAGCTTAAAGAATAAGTCTGATAAGCACCTTTATTTTCTTGGCTTTCTTCCAAGTGGCTTACATTCAATAATTTTGAGTGGATTTGACGTGAATGCCTATTCAAGTTTAGCTTTTTTGAAAGCTAAACTGAATGAAAACTGGCCTTATTAGTAATAAGAGGTGCTTATTGAGATTATTACGCTCCTTAGTCGCGCCGCTCGCGTCTAAACACATTTTACGAATTGGCACACTCGCCTCTCTCTCTTCTCGCTCTCCCTCATCAGTAATGTGATATAAGTAAGTAAAACATAATGAGAGTAAAATGAACTTTTATTGATTAATTAAGAGATTCAAGCTTTTAATGGAAATTTTACATTAATTAAGAGGGACAATAAGGTAAAATTACACTAAATAAGCTACTAAAATAATACTATAAGGCTATGATGATCCTTTGATGTGTGAAATATACCCTCTATTGATAGCATATGAAGAGAAGGTTCTAGGATTGAGAAGCGTCCCATAGTGCTTCATCTTGAACCCTTTGTTCTCTATCAAACTTCTTAATCCATCATTTTACACCCTTGGGTCATGTGCCAGCAACAACATAGCCTTTGAAAATTGCTTGGGTTCGCCAGGGTGCCTTGGGTTGATGCTAACGTTGTCAGCGAGCTTCTAGAAGGGTACGTGTGTGTGGTAAGGAAGGGTAGATTTACCCTGCGTATGTTGTTGTTGTAATAAAAATGGGGTGGGGAAAAAGCAGGGGAGAAAGGGAAGGTACAATAACATTGGACCCTTTGTTTGTATCATTTCTTTGACTTGGACTAGGTTTTGCGTTTGTTCGGCTTATCTGGGCCATTTGAAATGGATTTAGGCATAATAGACATAGACTTGTATTTTTATAAGGCCGCTTATGGTAGGCTAAGGGTTAATATACTTCAATTGATAATGGGCTGACCCGGCCCACGAAACGGGTTACGGGTTGGCCCATTAAAATTGAATATGTCTTCGGCTTCGTTTTCTCACGCCCTTCCAATCTCGTGCTCGGATTTTGTCCTTTTTGGCTCGTTTTTGTCCATATTTGATATATCCGTTACATGCATAATTCAATTAACAAAACACACACATACAATGCATTTTTCATGTATTTTTGGTCATTTAAGCACATTTTAATAAGGGAAATTGATATGTGATTAAACACATATCAAAGCTCTTATCGACTACGACGTTCGACTCGACGACGTCCCGATCATGTGCGACAATAAAGGCGCGATTGTGACTTGCAAAAACCCCGGTGTCGCAACATTCTCAATACCAAAACCACATCGAAATTCGTCAACCATTTCTTCGTGATAATGTCTGGAAATAGACATATCTCAATTGTAAAAGTGTCAGTCCGTCGACAATACATCCACTGCCATTCTTACTGAAAACCCCTCTAAAACGGAATCGTTTAATAGTCTACGTTTGGTTTTTTGGAATGAGGAACACATTCCATAATATCTATTAGTCCGCATTATCCTTCTTCTTCTTTAATCTGTCCGCGTTATATTTGTGGTCGTGACTATTTAAACTATTTTCATCCCATAAATCTTGTTAGATTTACTTAATTACGAAAATACAAATTATATATGTCACTTTTTCCGCGCAAATTCGTTTCAAAAATTTTAAAGGTCCAAAAAAACCCTCGCTGAGGCGACCCCCACATATCCCATGCGGCCCAAAAAGCATTTTTTAGAGGCCCCCTTATCAATATGGGACCGCCAATTGCGAGTCTCCATATCAACTTAGTTAAAATAAAATTCTAAAACACAAATTCTGTGTGACATCACCCCCTCTCTGTCAGCAAGCGACGGAAAATGAACAAAAACAAACCAAAAACTCAAAAAATACAACCTTTAAAAACTTAAATTGAAGATCTAATTCAACAACCTATTATCATTCCATAAATGGACAAAGATCTCAATTTTGTAAGTCATTTCATCTATTTTCTTTCAGTTTGAGTCTAGGGTTCATGTGAACAACATAAAATTGATATTGGATTTTCATTTTTCTTTCCCAATTTGTACAATTAGGACTACTAGGTTACAATGTATAACTAATATGCTTCCCGTAGACATAGAATTTGCATACACTAGCGAGTTTGTCAAAAAGTTGATTTCGAACCAAAACCCTAATTTTATTTTTCAAATCACTCACGTTAGGGACATAATAAAATTGTTGTTATGCATTGTTAATACAAACATAAAAATGGTTTTTAAAACACTTGCATAATGATCTCATGAACAAAAAGTCGAGATATATGATTCATATGTATTTTCGACACTGGTCGGATGAGCAAAATCAATAAAGAGGTATGGATTAAACTCTTAGGATTTTGATTTTAGGTGAGTAATCATTACTACCATCATTTTTTTGTACATTTAAGCACACACTAGATACAATGCTCATAAAAATTTACAATGTAAATGGTAATAAAATGTGACTTCATTTATTTAGGTATCTTGCCTTGCTAAATCGTCTGACACATAAAATACAAGAACTATTCCTCATGATTTCACCTGAATATCCGTTCACCTATAAAATAAGATTTAAGAAAGCCTTGAAAGTCCGGCTACATTCATGAGGGTTTCGGGTGGGTTTTTTGAGGTTGCGGATCTAAAATCTCTTTTCGGTCTTTTCTTTATATTTCTTGAGTTTGAGTGGTCTCCTTGAAATTAATGACCAATTTTATCTCGTTTCATACTCGAGTTTTATAGTCAATTTCAAATTATATTCTGACGAAGGTTAAAATGGTCATCGAGTTCGGGATTCAAAATCAATTCTGTTCTTATTCTCTTGAAGAAATTTGCTCAAATTCTTGACGTCACCTTGCGAGGGGTGCCTGCGTATTTACTGACAACATGCGTCACTTGACGAGTTGGCAAAATGGTTTTTTCTCCGGCACCACACTCTACCGGCCCCTCTCCCCGGCCTTCCCATATAAACAATACTCTGTGTGTGTCTCCTTGATGACAGAGACATTTTGTATATTCGGAATGCTCTCGCACAGCTCTCGGCGCTCTATGTCCGTCATTCCCGTCATGAGGAACCCCCAAATTACCCGTCGCATGACTATAAATTCTCACTACACTCAGTGAAATTTGTAGCCTACACCTCTGAAGCCTTTGGAAAGAATTTATCGGGGAAAAAACATTATCTGGGGGGTTTATCGGGACCATGTTCAAAGTGTCTTTGTGATTAGTACTTAATTTTATATAAGTCGATACAAGAATGTTATACCGGTCTGTTTGGCGTAATTAGTCTTGGGAAGTAATAGGGCTCTGTCGGGTTCAACGGGCTTGGTTTGTAATCTAATATTGTCCGTGTTTCGGGCTCAAAGCCCAAGAATAGCCAAGCCCGGCCCAAGTTAGAAAGCCCACATGCCACTCATGGCTCAAGGGTATAAATAGAACCTCTCTCTCACATGGTATGAGGGTGTTGGTTACCATTTTCATACACTTGTGTGTGTGTCGTGTAATTTCCACCTCTTTATTTCTCTCCTAATAATCTTTCCTTTCATTTATCTCTTTTTCTTTCTTTTTTGCTTATTTGTATAGCTATGTTGTGAATATGGATTAATTCTAGTTTGGGATAACATTTGGTATCATTCGCACGGGGTGGGTTTAGTTGTTGTTAGTTTTTAGTTTGTAATTGCGTGTTTTACGCTTAGTCTGTGTTTTTTTATTAGTAAGCAAAGTGGCACGAATTTGTTTCTTGGCATATACGCGTTTTAGTCGTGGTTCGAATTGATTACTTCGAGTTCGTGGTGTCTCAATCGAACGAGCTTCATCTTAGTTTGGATCGAACGAGTGATCTAGCGCGTGGTTCGAACGAGTGTTTTATAGTTTGGATCGAACGAGTGTCATTCTTGTTGATCGAACAAGCATCATTCGAACAAGCATCATTGATCATGCATCATTGTCGAACAAGCATCACTCGAACTAGCCTCTTTAGAACTGAGCACCATCGAACGAGTCTCAACATTTGAGGATCGAAACTATTGTATCGAACGAGTGGTTTTTTCTGTCTTGATCGAACGAGCATCTTCTTCAAGGATTCGAACGAAGTTGATCGAACTAGAGTCGATTACGATAAGCATACTAGCCGTGATCGAACCAGCGTTGATCGAACGAACGTGACGAACCAGCTGATCGATACGAACGTAATCGTACGAGACGTGATCGATCGTAAGCGTTGAGTCGATACGGAACGTGAATCGAACCAGCGTGATCGAAGAACGTTGTTCGAACGGAGCATCTTCTACAAGGACGATACGAGTTGATCGATGACAGAGCGTTGATCGGAACGAGAATTTTTTTTTTTTTTTTTGGATTTCCCGAACGAATTTTTCTTTTTGAAAAATTTGATGTTGACGAAAAGGGTTTCAGTAAAACAGCCATAATTTTTTTCCGTAAAGTCCGGTGTTTTTGGGCCCGTGGACCTCTAAATTGAAGAGAAAAACGAGACGGATCACCGCTGTCAAACCACTCTTTAAGTGGTTCTAGGATTTTTCGAAGCCCAAAAACTTCGTTTTTCATGATGTTAATTGACAACTTTTCTGTTTTTTTTGGAATTTTTCGCTAGATTCCATATCAAATTCATTCACGTTTTTTCTTGATTTTGTAAAATCCCGTGTAAGATACTCGATTCTTCTCTCCGGTTTAAGTTCTATGATTTGTAATATCAGTTGAACGTTAATTGATTTTCAATCCACAACAAACAAACACTTTTATCCTACTTAAGATACGATATCCTATTCACAGCTTCATCTAAATGTCAAATTCAATACCAATCTGCTAAACTCAACATCGAATGCTCTTCAGAATCGTATCATGGAAGCGGGTAGCAAAGTGCGTCACCAATGTTAGCACCGCGGTAATTTACGTTCAGTGGAAATTCCAGAATCAAGAGATTCTTGACACCAAGCCTCAAAAACAGGTGTGAACTCATCCAATATAGTCTCCAAAAATCCGCCATACATATATCATTGGGCTGAGAAATACAGTTCCAGTTGTTGAAGGTAGTTCTGAAACAACTACAGAGAGGTATATGGAGAACTATAAGAATGTTTCACAAGACATACGAGATCAACTAAATGCTGAAGCTGAAGCTGTTCAGATAATTCTTACAGGGATAGATAACGATATCTCACCACAGTTGATGCTTGTCCGAATGCATGTTAAATGTGGTGAAAGCATTGAAAGGTTGAAACAGGTGAACATTTACTGTTCAAGATCTTGAAACTCCAATTTTTATTTGGGGGAGTTTGGAAATTCACATTCACGAGATGGTTGGAATCTCTTGAATCGTATTACTCACGGTGTTACAAGATGATGAATGAGCTTGTACGAAATAATTGTAATGTTACTATCATTCAGGTCTATTGTCGTTCTTACTTCAACTAAACCAGAATGGCAAAGGTTTGTGACACTTGTTAAGCAGAGTCAAGAGCTGAAGACTGTCTCCTATCACAAGCTTTATGACATTCTGAAACAACACCAGAATGAAGTCAATGAGATACGAACTGAAAGACTAGCACGTACTGCTAATCCACTTGCACTTGTTGCTCAACAACAACCAGTTTACCATCCTCCAAACCATCCTACTCAAAACAATCATATACCTCACCAGACTCGCAACAGTCTACCAGAAACAGAGGTAAAAAGCCTAATTGTATACATCTTCTTGCTCTTACTTATTGATCCCAGGAGAACTGCTTAAGATTACTGAAGATGATGAAAATGTCAAAGGAAAGGAGGATTGACAAATCAGGCTTTATTTCTCTATCGTTCAAGAGATCTACAAACCTACCAACAACCTACCTCGAACATCATCTAATACCAGTGAGCTAATCAAGAAAATTCTCCAAGAACTAACAGAGGAATGGGTCTGATAATCCAGTGGGCATAATGTTGCTGGGGATAGGGAAAATGTAGGTACTCGGTTTGGTTAGTACAAAAGTCTGGGATTCAGTGTTACAACTGCAAGTAGATGGGCTGTTTCAAGGGAATGTCAGAAACCGAAACGAATAAAGGATGCAGCTTTATCACATAAGGAAAAAATGTTATTGTGTAAACAAGAGGAAGCTGGGGTTTCAGTTGATATGCAGAAAACAAGCTGATTGGAAGGGATGATACTGATGATGAGTCCGAATTGAACAAGAACAGGACTTGGAAGCACATTATATGTACCATGGACAACTTCAAGAGGTTACTCCAGATTCATTTGGACACTTCTGGACCAATCTTGATGATGAGCCAATCGCATAGGTACAAAACAATTATGAACAAACTATAATGTGTTTGCCATTGGGAAAATGAAACATCCTGAGCAACATTGAATCCTAGTAATGACATATATCTGGCGTTAACAAGGTGGACACCAATAAATCACTATTGATTATCGGATTATATGTTATTGTGATAGAGCTCAGGATGACCAGGATTGAAACTGATGATCTTGATCAAGAACGTGATTTGCTTGCTATTTAATTCAGAACTAATGTGAAATTGATGACATCAAAAAATCGAAATAAATTTTTGGAATCATCTACACATGGAGTTAGTTGATAAATTGAAAGGTGATATTGAAGATTTCAAAACTAAAATAATAAAAGTTTAGTAATCAATCAAATAACCCATTTTTCAAGAAGCAAACAATGAACTGTCCAAGCTAATCAGTTAATGTTTAAAGACATTAAGAAGTTCCTAAGGGAACTTTGATAAGTATAGATTTGTGATTATGCGTCAAGGTGGAAAAATTGATTGTGCAAAGCTAAGGGGAATTTAATGTCATACAAAATCGATTTTTGCAAATCATCTAATGCATATACTCAACACAAATAAATGCTTAAATCAAATGATTTCGGATATGAAAAAAGAAGGCTTTTGTGACCATCAAGAAACCATCTCCATAATGTCCAAGCAAATGAGGCTCAGATTAAGCTTTACAAAAACTCGTGTAGACAAGGAACTTGATATAAAGTCATTGCTTTAGAAAACAAAGGTCAAGGTTTTGAATGATATTGTATATAGATACCGGCATCATGTTCAAACAATGAATATGCTTAATCGTTAATTGTTTAAAACGAAATGTTTTGCAAAACCTGAGTTCATTTCAAGAAAGCTCAAAGAGCACAAATCCCTCGTTCTGTATGATATAGGTTGCTACAATGATATAATCTTGCGTTAATGTTAGCCACCCTGGATTTCTGACGAAACGGATTCGTCTCGTGACAAAGAACGACGATCAAAATTAGCGATCCTAATCAGACGTTTGATTTATGCTCAATTGAATATCTTTATGATTTGTTTCGCTTCACAACGGGAAAAGTTATCTGCCGCAACACAATTTTCCAAAAATGTCTACGATGAGTCAATCATCTACTTAATAATGAATTTTCCATAGAGTTTTTTTCGTAAACACCCAACTTTTTAGAGAAAACGAATAGATGAATCCATTCCTTGGGATAAAAAGTGGCAAAGCTCTAAAGAACTTTTCAGATTAAAAAGGGTGTTGGCACATTTTTGATGGAGTGGAACGTTGCAAAACAAACAATCGCCAAGAGGAGAACATTATTTTGGTAACATCTATCTTTCATCAAAACACAATGAAGGAAATTTTTGGCCCCCAAATTAGTAAAATCGATGTGGAATTTTAGAAGATTTCCATTGTGTTTGAAAGAGGAAATGGTTGCTGATGTTGAAAATATGTTAATTCTCTTAAAGATGAGGTTGAATAATCTTAAGTTCATATGGAAACTCAAAAACACAGTTTATTGAATGAAATCGACCGTCTTTCAAGGGGAATATTACTATGTGATCACTTGAATGCTGTACTTGGCATTTTCACAGATTTAGATGAATTCTCTGATTGCTATGTGATTACGGAGAACCTTGCAAAAATGTGAACGTCTGAAAAAGATGCTTTCAATGAGTAAATACAATGTCATAGATTTTGTATCTCTTCAGAAAATGCGATTATTCTTGAACTTGATTTACAACATTTATAAGAAAAGATAAAACAAGGACCAAATCATTCAAAGAAAATCAGTCAAACGTTCATTTCTGAAAGAACTTGTGAACGTATTTTGAAATTCAAAGACTTGATAGCTCAATTACAAGACAAAGGTCGGAATTGAAATAAGTGATTTGTAAAGAAAACTCATAGAAAAGGAATTGAAAGGAAAATTTCTGTGAAACGAAGTGTTGAAAAATCATCGTTATTCGACAATACGGATTGCTTTTAAAAGTCAAAGTCAATACATTTTAGGGTTGTTAAAAACCAGCTATCTTTTTAGATTCTCTTGCAAAGAAAGATTTCTCAAAGTCAAAGCCAGTATACCACACAAATGTGTCTAATGATTTTTAAAAACCAGTCACATGCACAGATTTGCCTCAGAATTAAGTTGCCAATTGTCAAAGAACAACATGTGAATCGCACCAGGAATGTATTATAAAAGTGCACAACAAAGCCCAATCACTATAGAACAACTCAGTTGCCTTCAAGACATTAGGAAACATAACAACCGTGTGTCTTTTCTACAGGCGTAATTCCCAATTCTAGTGTTTAGCAGACCCAGCTTAAGAGCAATCATCTGGATAAGATAGAGTCATGAGACTAACAAATAGTCAGGGAAAAGCAAGAAAAGAAGTAGAAGACCACCGTAAGGATGTTTAGTTTTCAATTAATAATACGTCTGTAACTGCGGTGTTATGCAGTGTGGAATGCCTAGACCTCGAAATGTTAACTTTGTTATGTGTACTTGTGGAAAGTGTGTGTGCTGAATGACCAAAATCCCCATTTTGGGGGATTTTGTGTGTTCTACATTTTATAAATGGCGTGATTCTAGGACTAGACAACCCACTGGTTGTGGCCTGTTAGGATATCGATGCAAACATCAGTAAGGAAAAACCGTTCCGTTTTGAACAGGACTCACTGTCAAGCAATCTAGAAACATAATTAAGAAGTTATATGAGCAAGTTAGTAAGACATGCAGTTGGTGGTATTCCTAAGTATACACCATTGGGATACAAATGGAAACCTTAAGTCTGAAAAAGGAAATGTTAATCCAACGTTAGTATGCTCTAGGAAATACATCTAGAAAATGCTAATTATATTTGGAAACATAAGACTCCTAGGTGCTCCACTGTGTCCGAATACTCCATGTTTCTTAATTCTTTTGCAGTCGTCGAGTTAACTCTATTCCATCGTAGACTCTGGGTGCTCAAAACACATGACAGGAAAATCTCAAACTTCTACTAATTTTGTGGAGAGATTCTGGGAACGTAAGTTTGGAAAATTGATCAATTTTGCACCAATTCTTGGTTATGGAGATTGGTTCAAGGAACGATTACTATCAAAAGGGTTTATTACGTCGAAGGGCTTAATCATAATTTATTCTCGGTTGGTCAATTCTGTGATGCGGATTTAGAAGTTGCTTTTCGAAAGTCTACATGTTATATCCGTGATTTGAAGGGAAATGATCTTCTCACAGGTTCTCGTGGCACAGATTTGTTTTCCATTTCTCTTCAAGACGCTCAACTTCTCCCAATCAATTTGCTTATGGCTAAAAGCAACATCGCTCAAAGCATGGTTATGGACATCGTGTCTATCTCATTTAAACTTCTGCACCATCAACTTGCTTTCAAAGTATATATTCGTGACATGGGCCTTCAAATGCTGAAATTCGTCAAAGATTATGTGTTCTTTCTTGTGAGTTGGGGAGAAAGCAAAAGAAAAGTCTTTTCACACTAAGACTACCCCGAGCTCAAAAAGACGGGTTACAATTCTACAACATGGACTATGTGGTCCAATGCGGGTACAAAGCATTAATGGAAGGAATAGAAGTATGTTCTCGTAATTGGTGGTTTATGACTACTACCGATTATTGGACTCACTTCTTGCGGTCCCGTAAGACGAAACCACCTGGAGTTCTCATTGATTTCCTCTATCACTTGTCCAAGAGGACTTCATGTCAAGTGACAACAGTTCGAACTGACAAAGGCACGGAATTTCTTAATTAATCTCTTCATGCATACTTTGCAAAAGAGGGGAAATTAGGACAAGAAAAGTCAAACTGCCTCGAACACCTTGCTACAAAACGGCGTTGTAGAAAGACGGAACCTTACTCTTGTAGAGGGCTGCCTTCCTCGAACAATGTAAGCGCCGCTAAAGTCCTCTGTTCTTCTGGGCTGAAGCAATTGCAACAGCATGTTTTACTCAAGAAACCGTTCTCTTTGTAATTCCGGACATGAGGAATGAGGAGAAAACACCTTATCATATCATCAATGCCCGAAAACCGTCAGTCAAGTTCTTTCACATCTTTGGTTCTCTATGCTACATCATCAGAGATGGTGAAAATCTTGATAAAATGAAGGAAAAAGGTGACGCATGTATTTTTGTTGGGTATTCTACTCAGTCAAAGGCTTACAGGGTATTTAACAAGGAGAAACTAAGAAGATAGTTGAAACAATTCATGTTAACTTTGACGAAATTGCCTCGTATGTATGGGTCAAGATCATGTCTTCCTGGACCCCGGTCCACAATGTTCAACAATGGTACTTGAACAAGACAGTTTAAGTCCTGGTCCACAAAGTCAAGAAAATGTCCCTCAAATTGCTGAGACAGTAACAACGTCAAAGAGCTGGATTTCTTCTTATAATCGATGTTCAGTGAATTACTCAATGGAACTTCTAGTTGTGTCAAAGTCTTCCGCCATGTACATGCTGCTGATTATACCGAATAAACTGGCAAACTACATAAACACAACTAACACTTCTACAACAACTGATGTTGCAGATCCCACTCCTCCATTGAACATTCATTCAACACATCAAACTCCAACGCCCCTAGACCAACTGTCATTGCCCTTTTGAGAACATTCATCAAGTAGAAGAACCAATACAGAAAATGCCCAATTTGATGACGATGAATTTATCAACATCTTCAGTACACCGGTGATACAAGATTCAAGGGTGGAGACATCGTTGTCATTGTTGATACGTAAAACAGCATACTTTCTTTAACACAATCCTTCCGCAAACGTTGGACAAAAGATCATCATTGAACAAGTCATCTGGAATACTTCCAATCAGTTAGAACAAGTGTCAGCTAGAAACACAAGATTGGCGAGAATGTGTTTGTTCGCACTCAACGTGAGTCGAACCGACCAACAGAACTCAAAGAAGCATGGGCTGATTCATGACATGGATTGAATCTTGCAGGATGACTTTCATCAGTTTGATCGACTAGATGTATTGGAATTAGTCGATCAGACCACTTTTCAAAAAAAATTCATTAACTTAAAGTGGCTCTGGAAAAACAAACGTGATGAAGGAAAATTACTATATATTCGCAACAAAATCTCGTCTTGTGGCTATGGGATATGCCTCAAAAGGAAAGGAATTGAATTTCGAATATCATTGCACTGTTGCTCGGTTGGAGGCTGTACGACCTGGTCATTGCGTATGCTGGCACACAAATCATTTTTCAGTGTACCCAATTGGACGTTAAAACATCATTTCTTTTATGGACCCTCCCCTCGAAGGAAGTAGAAGTGTACGTAAACAACCAGATGGTTTGTTGCCCATATCATCTCTGACAAAGTTTACCGTATCAGAAAGCTATTTATGGTCTCAAACGAAAGCACTCCAAGAGAGTTGGTTATGATGAACTTCAACTTCTGGTATCCAAACGGATTCTCCAAAGGTTCTATTGATCCAACTCTGTTCATAACTAAAATGCGGGGGAAGGACTTACTGCTTGTGCAAATTTACGGTTGATGACATAATTTTTGGTTCCACAAACCCAAAAAAATTTCAAAAACGATTTGGAAAACTAAAGCACAGCAAGTTTGATATGTCTATGATGGGGGAGCTTGAAATTCTTTTTAGGAATTCAGATCCTCCAATCCCCCTCGTGGTATCTTCATTAAACCAGCTAACGTATGCTCAAGAGTACTTAAAAAGCATGGTATGACCTCCATGTATAGCAGTGGTACTCCAATGGCTACAAAAAACCTTGTTGCTGCTTAGTGGTACTCCGGTTCGACAAAACGAAATATCCGTTAGTATGGTGGAGCACTCTTGTACTAACAGAAAGTAGACCGATATTGTGCATGCAACATGTTATTGTGTTGCTATCAAGGGAAACCGACTGAGAAACATTCACTGCGGTTAAACGGATCTTTTCGGTACTTAAAGGGACTCCATTTTCATGGGTCTCTGGTATCCGAAATAGGACATCCGGTTTTCGAAACTAATGCTTTTTTCAGATTCGGATTTTACCGGGCTGTCTTGATTCACGTAGAGCACATCTGGGTGGCCATATAATTTCTAGGTGGTGATATGTTAGTCAGTCCTGTGTCATCCAAAAAGCAGGACTGCACTTCAATGTCTTCAGCAGAGAAAGGCGAGTTGTGTCTTTATTGCGTGCGGCACAAGTTCTATGGTTGAGAAACTCAGCTCAAGTAAATATGGCTTTTCACTTTGAATTAATAATACCTATGTATTGTGACTCAAAGGAGCCATAATGCCATCTCGTGCAGTCCAGATCCAGCATTCCCGTACAAAGCACCATCGATGTCTGATATCACTTATAAAAGGAACAGGTTGGAAAAGGGTATTGTCTGAAATTATTCTTTGTCGGAACTGAATACCAGTTAGTGACTTGTTCACTAATCGCCTTATCGGAAAGAATAGGTTTAAGTATATTGTCAGAACAACTCGGTAGGAGATGTTTTGACTCCAGATGAATGGAGTTTGGCAAATTAAATCTGCTTGATCCATCTAAACATCAATTTGTAATATTTTTATTCTCTCTTCTTTTTGATTTTATAAAAATTTTTTGAAAAAGAAAATACAATAATATAAAACCAACAAAAAGAAAATAGAAAAATATAAAACCTAGAAAAACAAAATACAAAATCAGAAAAGTTCAAAAAATACCAAAAAGAATCTTCTCGACATGTCTCTTGGAATCGATAACATTTACGTACCTAGAAATGTTGATTAACATCGACACGGGTGTGTAAATGAAGTTCGAACAGGAGTTTCAAATGCTTTCAAAACATGTCATTTCTAAATTTTTCTCAATGACTTATGTACATTTCAGTGCAGAAACTCGGTCTCGAAATGTCCCCAAAGGGATAGTGGAAGTGTACGCCTCAGTCGCGCTTACTCTAAAATGAAGAGAAGTCTTCTATCATGTTTTTAAAATCGTTGACACAATTTTTCAAAAAGAACTTTCAATGTCAAAATTGTCTACATATTAATTTGGTTTTCTCTTTTCCATAAAAAGTGGATTTGATTAATAATTGTGTGTTCAACTGCTACCCTTCCCTCGAATAATTTTCAAAGAATTGTGGTTCGTAGAATGTCATTTTATAGTGTATCAATTTTGAGGGGGGCTTTTTAAAACTAAGCCTTTTAATGTGTTGGATACATCTCTAAATGTCACAATTGTATGTTATCAAAACACATCTTAGTGTAATTAAAATGTGGAAAAACTTATATTGTCAATTTTTCATTTTTACATTGTTCACTAAAGGCATCTCACTCCGTCTTCCAACATTTTGTGGTTGTCATATCAATTTTTCATTCCCAATGTCAAGTCTTAATAAAATATTGGTATCCCACATATACTGTGAGGGGGGTTTGTTGAAAATGAATTCTTGCAATATCGTAGGTTTCATTTTTCTCCCCATGGGAATTTTTCTTGTCAAATTTTAATCAATTGGTATTTCAAATACTAAGTGTTTTTATTATTTAAAATAAGGGGATGAAAATGTGATTAATCATAGATATATACTGAATGTGGTCTTTTTTTAGTCTCTAAGTGCAACTCTGTCCTTCATGTGTCTAAACAATTCGAATCTCGGGGGAGCAATGTGTTAGGGGGGGGGGGGGGGGATAGTATTCGAGAAAATAACAATGTCAGAAAATGGTTTTAATGGTGCGTCTCATACCCAACAACCTATTATTTCACTGACGATCATGAAGTCATAGGTGGTTAGGTAAGGTATTAAGTCCTATGATCCAACCAGGATAGAACCGGAGGGATATCGACCCAAGGACACTCCTTAGTTAGAATAGCTGTCCTTAGGTTAATGATTGGAGATGAATGAGTATAAGGGAATAATGCCGACTAAGATTGAGCTAACACTGGAACAATCACAACAAGGTGTTAGTAATGACGTTTGGTAAGCATTAAAGGGGTTGAAGAATTAAAAATAAATGTATGGATAAAGGGTGAAAACAAAGCATCCCTCCCAAACAACTCTTGTGGCAGGAAAACCGGTGTCGATGGTCTTGGGGTCATATACATAATCTATCAAAATCACTATGATGATTGTTGATATTGAAGCGACATCATGGACCCAGTGATGACAAGCGCAAACCCTTCCAGGCTCCATTGGGTTTCTCTCAAAAGAAACTTGTATCATTTTGTCACGGAGTAACACGTGATCTATTGACATCTCACTCCGTGATTGTTGATATTGATTGGTTGGCAGTCTTCACAGCCTCCGATGGCTAAAACCAAAAGTGCACGAATCAAGTCTAGAGCAAGAAAGAGATCAAATTATGAAAGCTCATTAGGACACAATGTCAAAAATACACTTGCTGAACACCCTAAAAGTTCAAATTTGTAACCAAGGAGTCCTACGCTTTATCTTTGACGATCTTGCCAGAACATCTGTTAGTGATAATTATGTATTCCCAGTGAAGATGGATAATCTGCTATGATTTGCCAACATCAAACGCAGGCTCCTTGGTAGCGTGACTTGAAAAGATTCTATATGAATCAAGCTGTGATATTATGGATATCAATTTTGGTCCAGTAACATGAATTGATGACTTAATCAGAAAGATAGGAAACTATTGATCACTCTTACAGTGTTGTCTTGCTTTTGAGAGTTCCGGGGTATTTGGTGGTATAACGAGAATAGCAAGATTGATATGATTCTTATTACATCGGTTGTTAGAATGATCCTTACGGCTCTTGAGTGGAAACCCATTGTCAAGGAGATTCTTTTGAATCTAAATGATCACAGGTATAGTATTTATTACTATAAAAAACGGGAAAACGGTGGTTAATGCAACAGAATGTCAAGATGAATGACTAAAGCCTTATGCATCTTTTATTGCTAACTGTCTTATTCGGTTTAGACGACGGTGTTGCTCAGCCTCATTCAGTGAACGTGGATTCATAACCACATGCTCATACTCAAAGCTTTCAAAGTCAAGCATTTCAAACGTCCAGATAGTTGTTATAATCTTCCCCCACCATCAAGAGCTCAAAGTCAAATAAAGAATATCTAATTGGGGAGATTGTAAGACTTATAATCACACATGTCAAACAAAGAATGTAACATGTATGAGTATGTTGGGTCAAGAGCACAAGTTGATCAAGAAAGTCAAATCAAGGTGATTCAAGTCAAGGAGATGATGCAAGATAACGATCTCAAGAGCTCAAAGTCAAAAGATAAAGGCTCAAGATCAAGATCACAAAGCATGAATGAACAAAGCCATTACAAACAAGACAAGACCAAAACAAGGCAAAGCATAAATGTCAAAAGTCACATCTTCAACGTCATCGGTGGTACGGTAGGGAGTGTGAGAAAGAGACCTCAACATTGGGGGAGATTGTTAGCCTTAATTTTATATAAGTCGAACAAGAATGTTATCGGTCTTATTAGTCGTAATTAGTCTTGTTAAGTAATAGGCTAGTCGGGTTTAACGGGCTTGGATTGTAATCTAATATTGTCCATGTTTCGGGCTCAAAGCACAGAATCGCCAAGCCCGGCCAAGTTAGAAAGCCATAAGCCACTCATGGCTCAAGGGTATCACTAGAAACCCTTTCCACACATGGAGAGGGTGTTGGTTACCATTAATCACTTGTGTGGTTGTGTGTAATCTTGCCACCTCTTTATTTCTCTTACTATTTCTTTCACTTTCTCTTCTCCTCTGGTTCTATCGTTCTTGTATTGTGCTTATTGTAGAGATGAGCTCTTACGTTGTGACATATGGATTTAGAGTGGTCGTCGCAGAACTCACTTTGTTAACATGCTTTTATTGTTGATGATTTTGTTTCTAATCTCTGGAAAGAAAAAGGAAGGAAGAGGAAAAAAACAAATTCAATCTCGCCTTGTAGTATGGCGAGGTAAACAATATGGGTGGGTCACTAGACAGCCTAGGTTAATTTTACCCTATGGTATGTTGTTAACCTATTTGTTTAAATTCGTTATGAGTGAGAGTTCTGAGTTATCAAATGAGTCCTATGTCTTGTACGATCATGTCACTCATCAAGAGAGCGGAAAGGACTAGAAAAGGATCGTGGCACAAGGGGGAAAAAAAGAGGTCGTTCACTCCACTTCTTTTTTCCTTTCCGCCTTTGAACCAACCATCCTCTTCATGTGTTAACGATGATGATGATGGAAATGGCGAAAGAACCTCGCGTGCAAACACTCCTTCTCCCATTCGTTTTGTTAACTCTCTAACAAACAAAGTTCCTCAAGTATTTCAAAACCCACCTAACATTGACCCTCACTTGGAACCTTTTTACATCCGTCAAACCAAAATCATTAACTGTCAAGTTCAGATTCGAGATGAGCGCCGTGGTGGATTAAGGTCAATCAGGAAAGGCCTCATAAACTTGTGGAAGAACATGAAGAAGTGAGCAATTTAGAAAATTGCTATAAAATATTATTTATCTTATTTATTACTTTATTATGATTAAGTACTTAGACTTATTCTATTAAGTACTAAATTAGAATGTAGTACATGCAAAATAAATTGCCTTGGATGATCATTTTATTTTTATCATCTTAAACACTTGTTTGCATGCACCTTGATACATTATAATTATTTGTATGACACTATGCATGCTTATCTCTTAGTCAACATGTGCTTATTCAATAGAATTTGGAACAATTGATTTTGTGAATTTGACTATTGAGTATTAGATGATTCATGATGAAAAAATTTAGGGAATTGACTAAAAAAGAGGAAAATGTTAGATAACTTTTTCTTTATCAGGGCTTATTTGAAAATCAAGAAAAACTGGGGAAAATTTTTCTTAGTCTTCGAGAACGCCCCCATCATAATAAGGGGGCCCCTCTATATATATGGGACGCCATGTATATATGGGAACCGCATCAGGAGTACGGAAAATTTTACTGTGGACTACCTGATTTTCTGTTGTAGTTGACTATTCTTCTTAGACCCAGCTAAACTTCCTGCATTTTGCTAAATCACTTTTGGAATCTATCCTCTTAATCCTCATGCTTTTCTACTTTGATCCTATACTTCTTAATTAAATATGCCATCCTTCCCACTCTTCTTCTCATCCTCATCTTCTTCAAATCTTTCTATCATGGATTCTACTCAAGCCTCTTCCTCTCATGGTTTTAAGAAAATCAAACTCACCATCATACCTCCAAAACAACTATTTGTTGACCTCACTACACCTTCTCCAATAACAACTTATTCATCTCCAACTCCTCTAAATGCACCATCAAAAACTCCATCCACCAATCAAACCTCATCAAGCCAAGACAAGACATCCACTCTAAAATCATCACCTCCTTCCTAAAATGACTCACCTCTATTTCCTCCAAGAGTCCATCTTCAATCTCCTTCACCACCATCCTACAATCCACTAAGAGATCAAATGATTAACCAACTTCACAACATATCCACCACTCTTTATTTACACACTAACCCATCCAATGCCTACATTCATGTAACACCTTCACCACCACCACAACCAATTTATCCTCCTTCTCATGCTCAAGTTGAATTTCACTCAAGTTTTTGTCATTGTTGCAAGTATTCTAGACACCAATTCCACTCCTTGAGAAATGAAATCAACTTCATTCAATTTCTTCTCACCCATCTCATACCTCAAACTCGTACTCCTCCAAACCACGTATCACCAACCTTATCTTTTCCCTCTTTAATTAATCATTCTCATATGATTAATCTACCTAAATAATCGACCGTCCATCTTTTGATTATGGTATCTTCTTGATTTCAAGAATCTACTAGTCTAGCTCTTTGCCTTAATATATATTTACTTTGTGCTTATCTACTTTATCTTGTAATGATTCATACAATCATAGTATGAATTCATTTTATCTCTTATTTAGTTTTGATTGTAATCAATGCTTCTTGTATGAGTTTATTAAGTAATGAATGAAACTACTTTATGATTTAACTTGCATGAATTGTTATATTGCTACAAGTTGAGAATATATTGTCTTGCACTTGTACCTCTAACTTTGTTTTGTAGCAAACAATTTTCGTAAGATCGATCCCTTGGTGTCCCAAACGAGGGGGAGCATACATCAAGGGGGAGTCTTGATATCGTCGACTTCTTTCTTTCTACAACAATTCGATGATCGTCCTTTTTGAATTCGACAAAAAAGGGGAGAAATGGAATGAAACTAACTCATTAATAATCCTGAAACATTTAATTTTATACAAAATGAGTTTATATTTTGTCATCATCAAAAAGGGGGAGATTGTTAATACAAATAATGTCTAAAAACATTATTTATATTTTTCGACCTCTCAATGTTTTGATAATAACAAAATGTAAAAACGTTTACGATAAAATTAGACGTTTACAAATTATTAATTGTAAAATTCTATTTATAAGATTAGTGATTACTTAAGGTATGTACAAACAAATCATTGAGCATAATTAGCGATCAAGAAAATATTTTTTTTAACCATCACATTTTTACATAAGTATTTTCACAAAAATAAATATACAAAATACTTTTTAATTAAAAGAAAAGTTTTATTTAAAACATAAATTTGAAATTAAATTTTTTTCCCCCAAAATGAAAGCTTTCATACCAGATACAACCTTCCCCACAAAAAAACAAAAACAGGAGCAGTCTATTGGCGGCCCTCTTATAGGTCTAGCGGCCCCCAGATATATCTGGGACCGTCGGGACCACCGCTAGCTAGCCGTTGAATATCTTGTCTATAAATACTGCGCTATTTCTGGCAGAAAAACATAACTTTTTGCACGAATTTTTCCAGTCTTTTTTCTCTCGCTAAAAACCTTCTTTCTCTTACTAAATCTCTTGATCACTAACATTGTTTGATCTTGTTTCAAGTGGTCTAATCTCTTCTTCTCATCTCTTCTCTCTTTCAAGTGCAAAAGAAGAACATTCGTATTCGCTAAGAAACGAATTGTTATTTAGTGATCTCTTCTCTCTTCTTCTAAGTACCAAATCTCTATTGTAATTATATCGTGTAATTATGTGATTCGGATTGTGTGTAAATCCGATAGTGTAGATCTTGTGATTGTATAGTGCTTGTGGAGTAGGTTCTAGCTAAGATTAGGACTCGACATTTAGCTTAGTGTCGGAAAATAATGTAAGCGACATGTAAACGGTTTTCTCCGCCTGAAGGGAGCTTGTTGACATAGTGAAATCTGGAGTAGGATACTCAGGGAGTGAAGTAGGGCGAAGAAGAGCTTCGTAGCCGAACCACTATAAATCTTGGTGTCTTGGTTTGATTGTTCCTTTTCTTATCTCTTTATATTGTTGTGATTGTTATTTAGTATTAGTTTAAATATTTACATTGTTGATTGGTTGAACATACAATTCGAATCTAAGTATTTTGAAAGAAAACTTTTAAAACATAAAATGAACCTGTACACTATTCAACCCCCCTTCTAGTTTCCACAGTGTTGATTGAGATTGGTACAGGACGAATGTTGTTCCGTTCCATAACATTCACAAGTGTTGTAAGCCTTTCATACACAGAAGATAAAGATCTCCTTCTACCGCAACAAATTTGTCAAATTCATTAACAAGCCTCGAGTGTCTTTGTTGTTCAGTTTTTCCAGAAACATGCATCAACCTTCTGATCCATTCCCACATTTGTTTAGTAGTTTTACAAGCATCGACAAAATTATAGATATCATTGGGTATTCCTTGAAGAAGAAATTCCATCACTTTGATGTCTGAAAAGTATTGTTTCTTACTGGATTCAGTCATCTTTCTGGGTGGTTCAATGATTGTAGTCGTTGGATAATCTAGTTTGTCTGGATTCTGAATCATTTTCTGCTTATAGGATCCAACTTTAATTGAATGTCGTATCCGCTCTCCTTCTTCCTGTTTATTATCCAGAAACCTCATAAAACGACTTGCCCATGGTACATAACCTCCTTTCTCTAAC